>OZ035864.1:9681486-9718926 GCA_964034905.1 Itoplectis maculator
TCGTCGTCGTCGTCGCCGTAGTCGTCGTCGTCGTCGTCGTCGTTGGCGCTGATCGCTGGCTGGAGTCGCTCGGTATGCTCGAGGCGGCGGCGGCGGCGGCGGCGGCGGCGGCGCGGCAGCAGCGGCGTCGGTCGCAGGCAGCGAGTTGGCGCCCGTCGCAGCAGTGAGGGCCTCGTGGAATGGTGTAGATAGTAAACGCAGGCTCGAGGCGGCTTTCTCAATGTGTCGGTGAGCCGCGCGAGCCTGGGTTTAATGTGCGCAACACACGGAGAGGCTCGGGCGTCCGTGGAGGTCGAACGAACGACGAACGAACGAACGAACGAACGAACGAAAGGAGGAAGGAGGTGCGTAAGAAAAAGGGTTGTCTGTATAGATGTAACCGCGTGTTCGTGCGTGCGTGCGTGCGTGCGTGCGTGTGTGTATGTGCGGCTGTACGCGCGCGTGTGTGTCGGTGGGCGGCGAGTTTCCGTCGGTGGACGTCGTCGAATGCCTCGGCGGAAAGGCAGGCAGGCAGGCGGCAGTGTTGCGCGGCGGCGAGCGGTGCGCCGTCTGGCGTGGCTGGCGACAGTCTGCTGCGTTCCGAGAACCACGAGGCAATTCCGTGTATCGAACAGCGCGCGCGCGCGCGCGCAGCACATACACGGCCGGTGCCTCCGCTCTCTCGGAACTCTCGGACGGGCTGAGGTCGAGAGAGTCGCTTCCCCCTCTCCCCTCTTCGACGCCTCGTCCCACGGAGAGGGAGACGACCGTTGCGAGAGAGAGAGAGAGAGAGAGAGAGAGAGGGAGAGCGAGAGCGAGGCAGGAAGATGGAGTGGGTCGAGAGTGGCGCGGGGGGAAGGGGAGCGCGCGGAGTGGAGGGGAGGAATGCCGGGAAATCGTCCCCCGCCGTTCCAGCGGCGACCCAGGCCAGGCCAAGCCAGGCCAGGCTGCTGCTGCTGCTGTTGCTGCTGCTGCTGCTGCTGCTGCTGCTGCTGCTGCTGCTGCTGCTGCGCCTGCTGTAGCTTGCGGTCCTCGGGACGCGTGGTATTGCCGGGAACGGCCGGGGAGACCCGAGACAGAGACGAAGAGCAAACGAGGCGGCGGCGCGCGCGACGAAGACGGACGCAGCGAACAGCCACATGGAGCGGGGAAAGGAGGGACCAAGTGGAATGAAGAGACCGGACCGAGGTGGGCGCGCGCGCGCGCGCGCGCGGCAAGGACGGACGAAGCGACGCGAGTGAGAAATTACTGTAGGTCGGAGAGTGGCGCGGAGAGAAAGAGACTCAGGATTTTGCGCGAGAAGGACGCCAAGCCGAACGAGCGAGACGGATGAAACGGGAATCGGAAACACTCGGAGGTGGGCGGAAAAGGTAAGGGCGATATGAGACGAAGAGAGACGGGAATAACCGAGCGCTGCTGCTGCTGCTGCTGCTGCTGCTGCTGCTGCCGCTGCTGCTGAACGACGACGGGAACCCACTCGATCCTCTCGTTTCGCTTCCACCCGCTGTCGATGCTTCCTCCTCCTCGTCAAGCTTCTTCTCCTCTTCCGCCGTAACTCGGGATGCGCGGAGAGTTCTCTAAACTCGGCACCGCTCGCGAAACTTGGTCGCTTTATCCTCGTCGCTCGTCGACCACCCGTCCTAACCTCTGTTCCAGTGCGGCTCGCGGGAAACGCGCGGCGGGAGAGCGAGAGCGAGAGAGTCCCGGAAGACCGACGCTTCGCGGAATCGACCTTTGTTACAGCGAGGAAGAGAGTCGGGAGATGGAGGCAGCGAGGATCCTCGCCCGTAGGATCGCGCAAATGACGCGGAGAGAGACGGAACTCGTGACTTACGGGACGAATGTCGAACCGCCCGACACGCGGCGGCGTTCAATTAATTAATTCGCTGTAGCAGCTACTATCCGGCGGCACTCCGAATCCGTAGCATTCGCGCATAAGGTGTTCATTTTCGTTTCTTTCCTGCGAATAAATATTGTTAATTCTGTTTTACCGACCGAGCGGACTTCTCGGACGGATTTGAGTAATCGTCGTACTGCCGTTGGGTGGTGGTCCCTCTGTATAGTCGCGAGGGTTATTACGATTTCCCCGAGAGAGAATACGCGCACTGTCTGGCGAACTCGGGGCAAACTCTCTCGCGGCAATTATGAGCCGAGCGCCGAGCGCCGAGCGCCGAGCGCGGCGCATGAGATACGTGTGCGCAAGGCGATTATACAAGTACAACGTACACAGAGACTCGGTCGTCCCTAAGCACCGTTGCGTCGGCGGTTTCCATTCACTTTTACTGCCATCCGCGCGCGCGAACCAGCCTCAATTATACGAGTGCGCGTGAGCGTAACGCGCTGCTGCTGCTGCTGCTGCTGCTGCTGCTGCTGCTGCTGCGTCGATGGCAGCGGTGACGAAGTCACATTTCCACGGACTTTCGCGAACTCGCGGGCGGACCAATGCGTGCGACAATCGTTCCATTAGCTGATTTACGTTTGTACCTTGCATATTTTATTATCATCATCATCATCATCATCATCATCATTATTATTATTATTATTATTATTATTATTATTATCATTATTAGAATCAGAATTAGAATTTGCCCAGAATTTAAGTCACTTTAAAAAAAATATTAAAAAAAAATCTAGTGCATTTGAGGGTCTGACTAATCGCACTACAGTGCAGTTAACGTATCCGTGTAGTTTGCTGGCCGTCTCTCGGTCGCGTTCGCGTTCGCAAAGCGCGGCGCGAGGCATAGAAACACAGAACTAGCCGGCTGTTACGTAAGACGACGTCGAATCGCATTACTGGCGCCCGGTGTTGCTGCTGCTGCTGCTGCTGCTGCTGCTGCTGGTGCTGCTGCTGCTCACCTGTTGCGTTCGCTAAATTGCGACAACACACACGAGAGTCGTGTGTACGTCGCGCGATGTGCGCGGCGGCGGCGACACGCAACCGCGACCTTGACTTCTCCGTTGCACCGTTGAAAACTCCCCGGCGCTCTGTGAATCGCCATTATTCACCGCACCATCGCGTCACTCGTTATTATTCATCGGGTCGCGCGAACTCGTATCGCGACGCGCGCGCGCACGCTCCAATTCGCGGAATCGTCGTTATCGTCCGTGCAAAGATCCCTCTGTCTCTCTCTCTCTTTCTCTCTCTCTCTCCCTCCCGATTGTTTTTGTTCGCGTCGATAAAGCCGATACAGAGTTTTTCGATGATTATTTTCGCGCGCCAATGTCGTCACTGCGATTGACGCGAAAACAAAAACAGCGGGGAAAACGCGTTGGTTTGTATTCTCGAGTCTCGCCGAGTGTTGAAATACTTGTGGGAAGATAGATCAATGCTTGCCCAGCTTTTTCGATGTGCGACGACTTTTTCGAGGCGTGTGTGTTTCGCAACGCGATACACACTCGTCTGCTCGGTATCATCATCGTCGCCGTCGTCGCGTTTAGGTGTCTGCGCGCGCGCGCGCGTCTCGCGATATCGTCGCCCGCGGGCCATCAGCCGAGGCTTGTTTGTACTATCGTACGCGCTGCGAAGAAAGACTACAAGCGTAACTTGCTCGTGCGAATGCTACTGACCGCGCGTCGATAATACACGCGCAGCGCGAAAAAGGGGTTTTAGTCATCCGGAGATTCCCCGCCGACCGGAATCTCTCGCGGACTCTCAAGAAATTCGTGTTTTCACCTGCAGCAGCTTTCTCCAGAAATATCGAGAAGTGAAACGCCCGCGCGCGGTATTGACGCCGCTTCGGTGCTGCGGTGTCGTCGCCGTGGTCACTTCGACGACGAGGCCGCACTTCTGTCGAATCCGCCGGGCAAGTCGTGTGCGAAATACGGGAGTACGAAATCGTCGACGTTGATCCCCGTCTCGCTTGACTCCTGTTTGCGTTTCGTCGCAAATGCGTTGCGATACCAACCTTCGACGTTATTCCTTCCGTAAGGATTCTTCGTCGGCGGTGTTGGCGATGGCGGCGTCGAGTCGTCGGCGCCGCTGCCGAGTCATCAATGAAAGGCCGTGACGTAAGGTGAGCCTCGCGTGATTCCGCGCGCTCGAGAAGCTTCGGGGCATCACTGTTGTTGTTTCCGCTGTGCGCGATCATCGTCGGCGTTCCCTCCGTCGCCCGCGACCTCTGCGCGCAGCTCGCAGCTGCGCGCAGAATCAAAATATCGACTATGTTTTTCGAGATTTCCATTCGATGGAAACACACACATCACCGCGTTGTTTATTCGTTGAATTCGGTGAAAAGTGTCGTTGCAGCAACGTCGATAATCACCGGTGAAATTGTCACCGACAATGCGCGCGCGCGTTATCAGATTATCGGCATCCGCGACTTTCTATTAGCGGAAATGTATTTTCGCCGTTACGTCTTACGCGACCGCGCGCGGTGCCCGGGAGAGGGGGGGGGGGGGGGGGGACACGAAAACTAATAATAAGTGCTGCGGCGAAGCTGAGGCTGATTATCGATTTTCCGACTCGCTGCGCGCCGCGCGGCGACTGCCTCGCGGCAGTCACACGATATACTCGGGATGTCGCTTCGACTGACATCCGCGCGTTTTTTTTTGTCGACGGGTCGCAACCCGTCGATTAAATTATGACAATTAAAAGTATGAGAACTAACGCAAGCGAAGGGGTAGAAATGATTACGAAAAATGTTGTCCCGCGGTGAACGAGAGAGATAAGGAGTTCGAATCATTGCGATTCCTCGCGAGGACCACGGTTCAACAACAGCAACAAAAATTCCATGGATTTTTACAGAGAGAGAAAGACTCTCTCTCTCTCTCTCTGCCTCTCTGTCATTGCGGAGACTCGGGGGCGAGCCGGGTGACAGGTGACACTCCGCGATACAATTAACCCGAAGGAGTTCGCGAGGGTTCCGCCGCGGTTAACATCCGGGGATGGAGAGGGAGACTACGACTACGGGGGAACTACGCTCGCCGCTCGTATTATTTTGCCCGCGTGGGGCAAAATGACACGTCGCTCGCTCGCTCGCGCGCCCCTCCCCTCCCCCGAGTCACCGGGAAGCGGCCGCGGGCGCGAGAATAGGACACTGACGTTCCTGAATATTTAACGCCACAGCTAGCGGTTAGCGCCGCGCGGCGTTATCCGCATCGCCGGGGACCCGGCGGGGTACTGCTATTAAAAGCACCTGCTCTCTCGCTCGGCTCTCGCGTTCAACGTCGCCCGCCGCGCACGCTTCCTTCGCCGCACTCGTCTCACCAGCTTTATATCCTTCTTGCATTCAAAGTATGGATTTTCCCGAGCAACGCGATTGTCAAAACGTGTAAGGAACGTTTTTTTTTTTTTCTCGACGAATCCGTACGCGGAGTCAGGAACAACTTGACTCCGCGTGACTCTCGCGGGTATCGACGAACCGTCGCGGATGTGCAGATTCTTTTTCCTACACAGTCGAGATTATATCTTTGTACACACGGCTTCCTGGCAATTTGCGATCTCTTTTGTCTCAAGGATACATTCGCGGGAATAAAGCGAGAAGACCGATGGCGGGGACCGTGATTTCGCTCCTTTGGGTCTCGCAACCACCGCGCGGCGGCGATCCTTTCGCGCCGGGGCAGCTCCATTGTTTTCCCTCAAAGCCCCCCCGCCCCCCGGCCACCGCTTCCGTCCTTCTCCCGGTGCCGCAGCGGCAGAAACGCTCGGACGAACAATTCGTTTCGACCCGTCGACCTTCCGTCCTCGAGTTTACGTATTACTCGCCCCCCGTATTTTAGATATTTTGACCTGCGAGGAGGAGATGGTTTTCTCGTGGCCGAAAAGTGCTCGGAAAAATGTTTAAGCCGCATAATCTCCGAGGGTAACGGAAAACGAAAGGTCTCGAGGGTCACCGTTGCGGCTGCGGCGGCAGCGATGCGAAGGACGGAGAGGAGACGCGAGAGGGCGTGTTTTGCGTCTCCCGCGTGCGGCGTTGCGACGGCGAAATAAGAAGGACCCTAAATCACTGCGGGGGGTCTCGTAAATACATCGCCGGCGAGCGGAGAAATGCGATACGGCCCGTGTAACGCCGAAGGTTGTTTACCTCGACGAGCGTGGGGGAGGTCGCGCGCTATATTATTGATTGACGTCGTTGTTGGATCGTGCTGGAGATGCCGACCGTCCGGCAGACTAGCCGCGCCCGCGCGACCCTCCGACGCTACGTGTAACGACGCGGGTGGCAACCGAACGCCTACACGATCGCGTAATATCGCATAACGCGCGCGTGAAAAGAAGCCTCGTCACTGGAACCCGCAATAACGAGAAAAGCGCGGGCGGACTGATGAGACGCCTTTCTTCCTGGTAAAGTAAAGTCGTGTAACGAAATAAACAATTCGATGAGAAAAACGCGCAGGAATCGATTTTTTTTTCGCAGCCGAAAGTCACCGGCTTTTTAAAAGGGGATTCGAAAGTTGACTCGCGCGATTGCGCGCGACAATCGGTGTAAATGTTTTAACCGGCCAGCGGTATCGCGTCGCAAACCGCGTCTCGTGGAGAAATATCGTAACAAGATCTTCCTATATCGTCGCGCGGCGTGTGTAAAAAGCACCTCGACTCTCGCGGAACTTCCGTCATTCCCAACGACGCCGTCGTCGTCGTCGTCGTCGTCGTCGGCGATTCGAGAGGCTGAACGCGCGCGCGCGCGCGCGCGCGCGGGAGCTCGCTTCTCGCGTCCGGAGCGCGAGCTCGACTTGACTTTTTACGAGCTTGCTTTATGTGGAAGTTTGCCAGCTGGGTCTGCGATAAACGTTACCACCCTACAGGAATTTCCGCCCGTACCTTCGCGTCCGCAAAGTTTACCGTCTTCCGTGCGCACGCTCGGCACCTCGCGCGCGCGCGCGAGCGAGCAGCTTCCGCACTGCCGCTGCCGTTCGTCGAGGTGCGACTATGTATACATCGCGCGCAGTGCATCAATACGGAAACGACGTTGACAGGTCAGGCCCGCGCGGACAGGGGTGACACGGCTCTGCCCGGTCAGAGCCGTGACTAGCGCGCTTTTTCTATTTTTTTTTCACTCGTTACCCCCGCTCGACTAAAATTAACGTCGAACTCCGTGCGCGCAACGCCTCGCGAAAATGTCGCAAATCCCCACGTAGCCGACGCGTGCTCGCGAACGCTTTCGTTTAACCCTCGTCGCGCGGTGGCCCGCTGCCGGGTGCTTGGCGGCGGTTTGACGCGCGAACAGCATCGCGTCTCGCGCGCTCGCTCGCTCGCTGTTGTTTCCCCGTCGCCGGCAGCGCGGCAGACGCTCGGCGCGGCGCCATGAGGAATCCCCACGCACACCGACGTCGCGCGGCCACAGCAGCAGCAGCAGCAGCAGCCGCCGTGGGCGCGCCGAACGCGGACTTGCGTAAGTTCTCGCGATTGCCAATAACGCCGCGGACGACGAAGACGACGGTCTTCGTCGCTCGCGAATCGGAATACCGCGGTTCCTTCGCCTTGGTATCGTTATTATAATTGTTGTTCTTTTCTTTTTTTCCGCAGGAAAGGCACGGTCGGAGATTCCTAGAAAGGTGGCAGCCTGCAGCAGCTGGTTGAACGTAAGTAAGTCTCGCTTTCTCACTCTCGGGCGCTTCCACGTGTATAGATATAGCGCAGCAGCAGCAGCAGCAGCAGCAGCAGCAGCAGCAATAACAGCAGCCGCAGCGAGCGGATCGCCGCGACACGAGCACGCCGGATCGCGAGGACTCCGAACTGTAAAACGAAACAAAAATGATATATCATCGGTTCGATAAATCAAAATATCGCCTCAATATTTTCCGTCGCAAACCTCGCTAATTGGACGATAACACGCCGGCCGTTGTGAACGAGGCTTTAAGCCTCGAGACCGCGAGAGCGAGAGAGAGAGGGACGGCGAGATCTATTCCTGAGTCCCGGGATAAGCGAGAATAGCCTCGACACGACCGAGAATCGAGAGGGCTTCCCCAATCCCCAGGACGGCCGTTCGCTCGCATCAGCTCTCCATCTCCCTTCTCGCGGTGTGTAGTCCCCTCCGCGCCTCCTCCCCGCGACCCCCTCTGCCCGTGTCGCGCACCGTTGGCCTCTCAAAGACGCGACGAGTATATATACGACGACGGAGAATACGCGCGCGGCCGTCGCCTCGTCGTTCTCCTTCGCCTCTTCCTTCGCGTCGCTGCCGCCGCCGCCGCCGTCGCCGCCATCTCGCCTCCTTCTCCCCCCCCCACCCCCCCCCCCCCCCCTCCTCCTCCTCCTCCTCCTCTCGGCCTACCTACGGCCTTCCTTCGAATATGAAGCGGCTCCTGGCACTCTTTCGCCCTCTCTCTTTCTCTCGCACTCGCATTGCTGCTGCTGCTGCTGCTGCTGCTGCTGCTGCTGCTGCTGGACCGTGCGCCACGGGTTATTTCTGACTCGTCTCAACGGCCAGCGCGTGAGATTACCAGTTGTGCGTATGCGCGCCCGCCGCTGCCACGGGGAGTTCTGTGTATCATCGTATATATGCTCGCTTAAATTCGCGCAGCGAATACGGGACGAAGGTGGCGCCATCCCGACCCGCGATTGACCGCTCTTTTCGCCGCGTTTTGCACTGAGAATGTTGGTTGCGGTAGTAAAATATCAGTAGCTCTCGTCGCAACGATTGGTAATCGCGCAACTATTAATTTTTCTCAGTGTGCCAACGGGCGAAATAATAATAGTGACGAAACAAAAAAAATGCGTTCCTTGAGATACAGGGTGAATAAATTGTCAAGCGCGAGTAGATAGGTATCCACGCGAATATATTGTTTTTATGCATTTTCGTACGAAGAAAATATCAGCGGGTCGTCGATCGGCGTGTGCGGCGGAGTCGCCGTCGCTTGCACGGTGGGGGGGGGGGGGGGGGGGGGGGGGGGCTTTTGGCGTCAGTCTGTCGGGCCTCCCCGCGAGCTCCCTCTTTCACTCTTTCTCTCTGCTCGCCTGTCGCGCTCCTATACCCGCGCACTCCGAGACTTCGGAATCGAGCCTCTCGTCCCCCCCCCCCCCCCCCACTGAAAACAAGACAAGACGCTGCGCGCGAGCGCGCACGCGATTGACGGGCTGCTGCAGCACGGACGAGCAGCGCGCAGATTTCCGAGCCGGTCACGTGGTGGGCGCCTCTCCCCCGCCGCCGCGCTCGCGTTATGCGCCTGCGCATAAATTCGTTATCGGTACTGCGCGATTGTCACCAATCAGAGCGCATTTCAACAACACCAACAACCGCCGCGGATATTCTCTCGCTGGTCCGCCGCGCGCGGCCCTCCGGCGAAGAGCCGGAGATCCCGCAGTGACTCCCAGCACGTAAATCGATTTTCCCTCTGGCGCGCCGGCCGCATAATTCGGTTATACGTGGGAGTTAATTCAGGCGTTCCGGCCGGTGCTTTGGCGCTCGTCGCGCGTTGCGCAACGCGCATCTCGTATTCCTAACCCGCGCGCGGGTGACTCGCGGCCACCCTCCCCGGCGCGCTCCACGCGAGTATCCCCCCCCCGCGTATCTGCGCGGCGCGACCGCAATTTCTCTCCCTCGATATCGCAAACCCAATTACGATTGTGTCTCGAAATCTCGGCGTAATTGCGCGCCGGATATGCGGCACGGAGAGATTCAGAGAGAGAGAAAGCAATGTATCGCAGTCAGGACGACCGTAATTCAACTCGCGAATAAATATAGAAATAAATACCAGCTAATTTGCACAACTGCGAAATATTCGACGCAACGCGGAACTTATCTTTTCTGTAAAAAAAATAATTACACGCGTCTGCCTCTAATTACGCGAAATACTTAAATATAGGTACATATATCGATATATATAAAAGCAAAAAAACATTGACTCTTATATTTGGATCGTGCAGAGGCGGAAAAATCGAAAGAATGTACGTGGGTCGGTTGTGTTGGCCGAAAGAGGCTGATGAGACGAGCGGCGTTAAGAGAGTGCACATTTTTTCCGTGTGAATACATTTTAATACCCGAGGGTGGAGCGTCGACCCGCCGGTACGTTGACCTATACTGTCGGTCATTATGCGGCGGCGGCGGCGGCGGCGGCGGCGGCGGCGCGAGTGTTCGAGGCTCGCACGTGCCTCGCTTATAGTATATGAAAGAGCAGCAGCCGGACTTCTCGCGGCCGTAAAAGGGCTCGCGTGTTAAACGTGCGTACGAGCAGCGCCCTTTTACGCGCTGACGCGCGCTCGCCGCGCATAAACGCGCTGCCACGGCTCGATATATATACCTACAGACAAGACAATTTGAATGGCGCGACGCGCAACAAGTCCCCGATCTATGTTTAGCAGCACGGAATCCGCGCGCACAGTCGCGAGTTGTCAATCATCGCCGCGATCACTCGGCCCGCGCGCACGTGCTGAGAAGCTAAGGGTCGACGCGACGATGCGATATCAATGCGTAACTCGCGCGATGACCAATGTCGTAAAATAAACTTGAGCGAAAAACAAAAGTAGATAATCAAAGCGAGCGGTTTCGCGACGAAATAAATTATTTTATCGGATGTACATGCATAATCGATGGTATTAATAACGTCCAGCAGAGCTGAAGCGCCGTTCCGCGTTATTTCGGGACTTGGAGACGCGATTGAATAATCGCGGCGGATACCCCGGCGTGGCGAATTCGCAGCCGGCGACGCGAATAGGACGCACGCGTATACAGCGTTGTGCGCGGTGGTTATAACACGCAAATAAATCTCCGATTTACGTATCTCTATATATCGCGCTCGCGCGTATTGACCCCGCGGAGCCGCCGCGCGAGTAATAATTAACGCATTGCGTGTTGCAACGATGAAACGATGAAAATAGCGATAAAACAACGCTTACATTGGAATAAAAAAAAATGCCTTCAAATGTTTTTTAAATTGGAATACCACAAAAATCGACACGACAGTGTAATGTTAAGTTGATACAAATATTTAATGATAATAATAATAATTAGATAGCGGAGATACTCGCGTGTAAAAACATTAGAGCCTCGTCGTCGGGTCGACGAACGATCGAGAATCGATGAATCGCACCGCGCGCCCGCGTTGCAGGATCTCCGCACCTGGCGCTGCCACTGATGCTGCTTCCCCCTCGCGGGTCATTTCGCGCGCGCGCGCGCCTTCCGTTCGTTCTATCGCCTCGCGACACGCATGGCGCGGCAATTATCGCGCGCCGATCCACGAGAAAGATTCTTCCCGTCGAGCGATCGCCCGTTTTTTCAAACGCTTTCCAATCACGCGCGCTCGCCGCCGCCGCCGCCGCCGCCGCCGCGTCTTATATATATATAACCCTCCCCCGGCTTCCGCGCGCGCGACGCACCCTCGACATTTTTCATCCCCGCGACATTCCGGCGCGAGTAGTTCCGTTTTATTTATTTTTTTACCGCAAGACTAGAAACGATGGCGCCGATTTCGAAATTTCGAAAAATCGGCAACAGCGGTTGCTCGCGAACTTTTTAATATTAGACGAAATCAGCAACTGCGGCGCGAAAATACAAATCGCACAAAGTCCCGCGCGGCAGCAGCAGCAGCAGCAGCAGCAGCAGCAGCAGCAGCTCGCATCGCGGTAGCCGAGGGAAATGCAAATAAAGCGCGCTCGATAATACAGTTAGAACGCATAGCTCGCGGTACAAATGCGGCTCTCCCGCGGTCCGACGCAGATTATAGTAATTACGCGCCCCGGGTGTGTGCTGTGCATATCGCGACGACGCTGCTCAATTGCGGCAGAACTTATTACGTTCCATTGTGACAACTGTACGTCGATCCCGCGATCAAACTAGCGGAGTTGTTGCTCGTTTCGTTTTTTTTCCTACTCGAGCATGAATAATACAAGGCGCCGGGAATCAACAGGTGAATATAGCGTGATTCTTCGGCGGGGTTATAGCCTGCTCTCATTGTTTCCGCGCGCTGTCGAGACGACTGCGGTGTATAAGCGCGCGGCCGACCGAGCGGCGGGGTACACGCGCGAGTTACGGACTCCGCACGCCATCGCCGCGCGCGGCACCTCAATAAACTCTGTATAAATGCACTCGTCGCGACCTATGCGCGCCTCGGTAATAAGTCGCGCGTCTCGGCTGTGTTGCGCGTTACGCACGCTCGACGCCAAATAAAAAATGTCGAAGAGCGTGTAACGCGCGCGCGCGCGCGCGCGAGATACGACGCGGCCCGCCGCCGCAACACGCGGTCGTTAGCTCGCGCGCAGATCTCGTCTCGTTCCCTCGCGTGAGTCTAATCGCTTCGCCGCGCGCACTCCGCCTCCTCGTCCGCTCTCTCTCGCGCGCGGGCGCGCGGGCGCGCGCGCGCGCGCGCACCGGCGACCCAGAGTCCTGCGCGCTGGACGCCCATCTGGTCCCCGAGACGCGGCACGTTTCCTGGAAGCGACATAACAGTAGCCATGGCCAACGCCTAATTGTACCTGGAATCGCCAGCAGCTCCGCGCGGAGCGCAGCTCTCTAAAAGTCATCGCTTCTCGTTTATTTTATGTTTTCTCGTGCGCGTTTTTTTTTTCCTCGTTTCTGCGGCCAAACTGCGTCACGCGAAGTTCGGATGCGTCGTCGACAGGTTGTCCGCGCGAGCCTCCTCTCCGCTGCCCACACGAAACAACAACGCTAATACGAATGTTGCGCTACGTACGGTGTACGCATATATTTATATACGTTGCATATCGAAGGTGCGCGAGCACCGAACACGCCTACCCGCGCGACGAATCGGCACAATTAAGTTTGCTGAATATATAAAGCACAATATATTCGTATATATTACCTATACTTATACACGCGATACAAAGGCGCGGAGACGACTGAGACGTCAGGAGCCGCGCGCGACGCGATTGTCAGTGTGTAGGCCGCCGCCGCCGCCGCCGCCGCCGCACGCGGAGAAGGAAGCGCGTAAGCGCGCTATGAATAATGTAGCTAAGCTTGCATAACTTTTGCACCGCGCTCGAGTCACGTGATCGCGTTTTGGCTCGTGCGCTCGCGTCGCGCGTTTTCATTGGGCATCGAACGCGCACCCGCCCAACGGCAATTTCCTCACAGCCGCGCGTGAAAAGCTTTTTCTCGCCTTTCGGCAAATACAATACGGAAATACGAATGTTACGATTGCCGCAATAAAAAAAAATACGTTTTCGCAGAATATGCCGCGCACGCGGCAATTAACACCCCGTGTTCGTAGAGATATATATATCCTACCTATATATTCACGATAGCTCATTGCGCGATTATTATAATTGTATTGTGGACGAGAAGCGGCGGCGGCGGCGGCAGCGGCAGCTGCAGCGGCAGCAGCAGCAGCAGCAGCAGCAGCCGGGGAATCTGTGAATGAATCGATTATCGTCGCCGCTGTACGAGCGAATCGTCTACCCGCGCCCACGCGGTGCCTACGTTTCGCGCGCGCGCGAATCCGACGAGTGTATAAAACGGTCGCGGGTGCGAAACGCGTATATGTTTTGCATCGCCTAGCTCGAGCCGCGCGATACGAGGTACGTAGTACGTATCGCGTTCGCTCGTTCGCTCATTCGCCGCGGAGTTCGCCCGCGTCGTGTCCAGGCTGCAACCGCGAAGGAAGAGCGTAAGCGCGCGCGCGCGCGCGCGACGGCATGAATAATTCAAGCTTGCATAACTTCCCGAGTCAAGTCGCACGAAGCTAGCTCGCTCGCCGACGCGGCTCGAAAGCCCCGCGAGAGTTACAGAGAGCCATGCGCCGGGGCGTAGGCCACAGCGACTCACGCTTGTGGCGCGCCAATTGCGACGGTGCGCGTTTACGTCTTATCGCCGCGCGATCCCGACGCAGCCGCATTTGTAATACAGTCCGCGCGGATTCTCTCCGTCGGACGATTTGAAAAAAAGGAAACAATCTTCGCAATTGAATTTTTAATTCGGGAACGACCGAACGAGACGGAAATACGCGCGCGCGTGCGCGCGCGCCGCGAGAAGAAGGAAGAATCGCGCGAGGGACGAAGAGACGAAAGGGTGGGGGAAGAGTTTCGTTACATAAATTCGGAGAATCGCGCGAATAGGGTCCGCGTGTGGCGAACGCGCGAGAGCCTCGCCGAAAGAGTTGAAAAGGCGAAGGAGGAGAGAGAGAGGAAAGGGCGAGCGTCGAGAGCGCCGCCGGAGGGTCGACGAGATGGTGGAAAAAAATACGGATCGTTGCCCTGCGCGCTACACTGGATGAGAAGACGCGCGCGCGCGCGCTGCTCACCTCTCCCTCTCCCTCGCACTCTCTGCTCTCTCTCTCTCTCTCTCTCGTTCTCCCACTGCGCGTCCTCTCGCGGCTTCTGCCTGGCTGCCCGCTGGCTTTGTCGATTTCTAAGAAAGAATCAAACATGGCGCTCGACAAAAGAAAACACACATCTCGCGGACCCCGTAGTTGGGGGGCTCGCGATTTTTCGCTGGCAGCAGCAGCAGCAGCAGCAACACCCAAGTGCGGAACGCGGGGACAACGGAGAAAAATACGCTTCGAGCGCCTCGCGGATACGCGTGTATCTCAAAGCTCCACTTGTCCGTCCGCACTCGCTCTCTCTCTCTCTCTTATTCTTCTCTCTTTTTATTTCTTCTTCATTACGAACCGGCTCTCGGTTTTCGCAAAACGGCTGTTGTTTTTTATATACGTGCTTTATTCTCACAAACGACAGCAGCGTGAAAATAATCGCGAGACGAGAGGATCGCGACGTCGCCGTTGCGAGTTCTCGGAGAAAAGGCGACGTTCTTGGAAGCAGGCCGCGAACGCTCGGAAGGCAACGGGGCGAGTCTTCGCGCGCGGTTCGCTCGACTTGCACCGCCGCCGCTGCCGCCGCCGCCGCCGCCGCCGAGGTTGCCTCGTTGCGCGGCTCAAGACACGCGATACGGCAGACAGCGTCGAGCGGCCGAGCGCTCGCGGGCGTCGAATCGCGTCGCATCGGTGTGCTGCGGAAATCGACGACGAGCGGCATGTTCGAGCGCGGGACGCCAGGCGGAAGTTGTAACTTCTGGAATTTACCTTCCGCCGAGCTCGCCGTTCGGTGCGCGCACTTGTACCGTGCGCGTATATGTATGTATATCCGTGCAATAAGTTAAACCGCGCCTCGCGTCGAGATTGACCCGTAAACGTGTTATTAAAATAATGAGCGATAATAAAGCGAAATACCATAAAGCGTCCATAAAACGTTTCTATTAAAAAAAAATTAACCCCCAGCACGATTCCGATATCGCTGCGGAACAATGAATATAAATATTATTATTTTAATTAATCGCTTCGCGAGCCGCGCGTATTAATTACGATAAATGCGAAGATTTCCTTTTCTCACAGGAAACTCGACGATAACGCCATTTGTAACTACTTATTTTCTCATTAATTTTCTCTCGGCGCCAATTTGAATCTCATTGATGACGCGCGTCGACGACGACGCATCGTGCGCAGATGTGTTTGCGCGCGCGGCGAAGGGCCAACGGAAAATACGCGTATATTGGAATGTAAATCGCCCGCCCGCGGTCTCCGCGTAAACGCGTCGTTAATTTTCATTCGCGTTACGCGTTACGCGGGTAATGGAAACGAACCGGAGGATTTCCCAGCGCTCGATCGTGGCGCGCGAGGTAACAGACCTCGACCGACGCACGCAAATGCGTACTTCATTTCATGCGTGCGCTTCGGCCAGCGGCGCTCGCGCCACCATACTGAGCCTCGAGCCCCACCGCAGACACGCGATAACCTTGCCTAGAATGTAGTCAAGGCTGCCCCCCCCCCCCCCCCCCCCCACCCGAGCTGTCTTCAAGAGTCAAATGACTCAAGCGGATTTACACTACCTAACAGCTCTTGCGTTCTTATGTGCGTTTCATTTTTCAAACGTTTATTCGCGAAAAATACTAATCGACTGTGCTGCGGGTATAGCCTCCTCCCGATAATACGAATTCTCGAGGCTCGCGATTCCGCGAAGTTGTTTGCCGATCGGAAGATCCCTGTTCCGACAAATCGCGTGAATCATTTCGCGTCGATTGTTTCACTGGCCGCGACGCGAGCGTTCGCGTCTTCTCCTCCTACCGCTTCTTCGACTCGGCGCGCGCGCGCTCGCTGCTTTACGATGCGAACGGATCTGAAACGAGTTTCCGAGAAGCGATTACAGAGCCGAAATTGCGCTCCGAGGGGCGGCAGCGGAACCCTCGCGCCGTTCATCTTCCGCGCAGAATACATATATTTTTTTTTTTCCTCCGCGATACGATCATCGCGGTTATTGACACAGAGCCTTGTGCAATTGTCCACTTTGCAATCATTTCCGCGTCCCTTCTCGTCGCACGAGGAGCGTTTTATACCGCAACTCGATTACGCAATTTTCGACAATAACTAGAAAGGTAAAAAAAACGTTTCTTTTTATTGCAACGAAAAACGAGTTTATTTATTTATATGAATGAATTTCGCGTCGTTTTTGTTGTTTCGTCGCTTCGTTGGGTGTAGCGCAAGTCGCGGCGGCGGCGGCGGCGGCGGCGGCGCGGCCGCATAGCAAACTCGTCGCCGGCGGCGACGACGACGACGACGACGACGACGCCACGTGCTTGGCGAGTCACAGTGAAATAACAAAGGAGTGACACGACGCGTACCCCGAAGGACGACGAGAGGAGGAAAAAGGAGAAGAAGAAGAAGAAGAAGAAGAAAAAAAGATTGACTCTTACGCGATAATTTACCGCGTATCCTTGAACATGTCACGACTAACATAGTTCCCGGCGACTGTGATGTCATTAGTACCCGCGACTAATTTCACGTCGACATTTACGTTCTCCTTCTCGCGCGCCTCCGCCCGCGCGCCGAGAGACATTGATATTGCAATAATTGCAACACGCCGACGCATTCGCATTGCAGCCGTGCGGGGCGGGGATGCATCGAACGTGTGGATAAATCGTCGAGCTGCAGTGGGTAAGTATATTATTCTTTAATCTCTACATTTCTCTGTATTTTTAAATTCAATGTCAACTTCTTCGCCCTTCGGATACGATTTTTTTTATCGATAGTTACAAAGTTCGCGATGAATTTCCGAGCTGACAAATTAACGGCGCGGCTGAACATTTCGAGAGAATATATTTATAAATAACGTTTACGACGTGGGCCAATCGAATGCCGCCGCGCAGCGCGACGAGGACTCGCGGGAGAGAGAGAGAGAGCGAGAGAGCGAGGGAGAGAGAAAGGAACGTAATGAGTAATCGACTCTTCGGGAGAGCCCGATTAAAATAGATTCACCAACTCGGAATTCGTGCCGAGCGCGAGCGAGTCCCGCGGCGCGCGATTTGGCGCGGGGCCAGAAATACGCGTCGCAAAATTCCGCCTCGAATTTCCCAGTCCAGTCTTCAGTCCCCCCGTGAGTAGCGAAACCACGGAGGATTATTTTTAAAGACGACGATAACGACAACGTGGGACAATGTGATTCTAACCTCATGAGCGGGTAAGTTTCAAATTTGATTTTTTTTTTTTTTTTTTTTATTTAAATCTGTTGAGCGAGACAAGATTCTCTTATTATTCCAGCAAATTTGTCTCGCTCAATAGTTTTTTGCAGTCACCGCGATAAGCTGATAATTTTATCCACGCGGTGAAATTGACGTAAAAGTAGTAACATTAATTCACAGGATGTATTCTCGAATCCGCGAAGCTCTGCCAGGAAATAAATTGTTTTCCGTCGGCCTCTGCGCGCTGCTGCGGGCAAACACCGAAATAATCGGGAATTGCGTTCGCGTCGCCGCTAAAATAGCGCCGCGCGCGACTTCTTGTCCCGGAGGAAAATATTTTTATATGTCACATCGCGCTGCATATCGAAGGGATGAACATTCTCGCGGGATTCCGGCGCTGGCCACGCGCTTGGCGCTTCCGATTGCGAATGGAATGTGCAACCGCGCGCCGCGCGTGGGTGAGATTTTTTTTTCGCAGTGAATTTCCCGGTAATCGCTGGCGAACTTTTCGTCGAACGTGCAGCGACGAAACAAATATCTCTCCGTCGTATATGCGACGCAACGACATTTAATTATCTTCGGCGAAAATTCGTCTTAAATTCGCGCGGTAATTCCTGAGACGACATCGCCACAGCCGCAGCGTGTTCGTCAGAAACGCATCCGGCAGGATTTTCCGGGAGAAAAAGCCGCCGGGGCGGGGGGGGGGGGGCGATTGAAATATCCGAAGAATCATTATTCATTTCCGTGCGGCGGCGGCGGCGGCGGCGGCGCGGGACTTTTTCCCGCGCCGCCGGGGGAAGAGCGGATTATAATTACCGGTCTCGCGTAGCTGCGTCGCGCGGTAAGGAAGATATTAATAGACGATGTCTCCTCGGCGCCGGGTGTCAGCGCATCGACGTCATCGACGTCGCATTGACGGAATGTAACGTAGTCGGTAAATTGATTAATTTAGTGACGTGTTATTCGTGGTGATTTAACCACGTAACGCGCGCGCGCGCGCGAATCCGGTTTCATGAATCACCCGCACCTGCTCGCGCGCGGTGTCTGCGCGCGGCTCGCGACATTTTTCATTCGCAATTAATATTAGCCAACGATGAGCAACGAGCTTCTCTTTGAAATTCAATTGCGGGAAAATCAACTTAATTTTTTATTTTTTATTTTCATCGTCCAATGTTCCTCTCTTATTTCCCGCCTTATCGGTCTCGTGCAATGGAAATGGCTTTTTTTTCTCTTACGCGAACACCTGCTCTTTATTTTTTTTTCACCGTTGTAATGCACGATACTACGTTATCGCGGAATCATCGGCCATTGCTCGGCGACGAGATGAATACGCGAAGCCAATTTCATTCGCGATTTTATATCAATGATTGTCAATTGTCGATAAACGACAATCGGGATCCGAACGCGATTCACCCGCAACTGGCCAAGGTCGCGCGCCGATAACTCCGATCGTTATCGCGCGCGCGATTTCTCGTCTCGAAACAGCGGAATGGAAAAATCTACTCGTTATCTGTGCTGTCGCCGAATTTCACTCTGGATTATTTTTACCTCGACAAATCACATTAATTACATTATTATTATTATTTTATCCTGATAAACGGGAGCGGACCAATCGGCTCTATAATTCAATTTATATATAGGCAATATTAAATGTATGATGTCTTTTCGATCGAAATTATTCCCTCGTCTCGAAATCATTGATGGACGGGGAGGCTCTGAGAAAAAAAAAAAAAACACAAATCCGCGAAAAAAAGATACTCCCGGTGATGCATCTTCCTGGCGGTCCGGGGGGAATGGCGGATCGGATCGGATCGGAAGGCGGGACGTGGAATACGATCGATGCTCGAGGGAGAAAACGAAGGTGCACGAGGACGGGAATATTTCCATTGAGAGTCGCGGCAAGAATCACGAAGAATCACGAGCGAGTCGAGGACGCGGCGGCGGCGGCGGCGGCGGCGGAGGATCGCGGGCTGCTCCTTTATCATCTCGTATTGCTGCGCGTCCTCGCGTCTCGTCAGCGGCGACTCCGCTGCGGCGGGGCCCCCGTCGCGCGCGTTGACTCGACGTCGAGTACACTCGCGATCGGGCCGCGACAGCAGGTTCCGCGACTTTTCTCCGGCTCCATTCAAGCGTTCTTGCGACTTCTTGCGAAGGACCGCGCGCGCACGACGGTTCGGCTCGTCGCTCACGTTCGATATGCGCGCGCGCACCAGACCGCACCGCACCGATTATGTATTCCGCTCGCGTTCGAATCCAGTTCATTCTTTCGATGAATCTGACGCGCCGCGCGCGCGCGCGCGCGCGATCC
The DNA here is from genome assembly GCA_964034905.1 of Itoplectis maculator. Taxonomy (NCBI): domain Eukaryota; kingdom Metazoa; phylum Arthropoda; class Insecta; order Hymenoptera; family Ichneumonidae; genus Itoplectis; species Itoplectis maculator. The sequence goes on from OZ035864.1 coordinate 9,701,107, forward strand.
ACTCTGCACTTACCGAAACAAGCCAGACGGAATATATATTTATTTCGTTTCTTTATATTTATTTATTAATTTTCGCTGTCTTGAAATTCAAATCTTCGCGCGCGTGAATATTGCTATTATTTTTTCGTTATATTTTCCACACAATCTACACACGTTTTTCGTGCGATCGTACACATTTTATACCCTATATTTCGCGACCTGAGTGGTAGCGGTAAGACGCGCGGATATATCGAGGGAGGGAGCCGCACCCCGAGGGAGCCACTCGGGATCGTGCGCGCGGACGTACTCGCGTCGCATCTACTCGGAATAAGGCGAGGTTCGCTCGCTCGCTCGCTCGCGGGGACGCGATGTGCGAGCCGGCCGCCGGCGGTCCCCCGCGTGACGTTCGGACCTATCTCGCGAGCTACGCGTCGACATAAAAGGCAGCGATTCGGTCACTCGCGGCGCGACGTGTTTCTTCGGCGCCGGGTGACTTCCAGTGCCCCGCGAGCGGCGGCGGCGGCGGCGGCGGCGGCGGCGTCGTCGTCGTCGTCGTCTCTGAGACGCATATTGTAACCCGCACTGCACACGTCTGTACGGCCCCGATTATCCGTCGACTTTTTTTTTCACGAGAAAATAGCTGCCCCGGTAATTAGAGTGTTTGCATAGTGTCCGACGGCGTTGTACAAACACTTGTACAAACACACGCGGACGCACTCGGTAAATATACGCGCGAGCCCGCTCGCGCGCGCGCCGCGGTGTATGCAACATCGAATGCTCGCACTTATCGGCCTATAAATCAGCGCTTCGGGTTTCGAGTTCGGTCGTAGCTCAACCGCCGCGGAATTACCGATTTTATCCGTACACTTTCCAAGCGGGATGAGCAAATCACAGCGCGAGCTCGCGTCCGTAAATCAACCCCCCGCGGCCTCTCTCGCTCTCACCGAGATTTTCAGGGATCTCGTCCCAAGCCGGAAACCGTCGCGGATAACCACCGCTCGGAGAACACGACGCGACGTTGCACGCGGCAATCGACGCGGACCCGAACGCGACGGCAGATGGCCGGCCGGCAGATGTACAAGCCCGAATATCGCTTGTCCTGATTGCAGGTCCCCGCGAGCAGCCGCCAGCAGCAGCAGCAGCACCAGCAGCCGCCCGCGAAAGGTACAACACGTCCATTACAGTTAATTCGCGGCCTCGTCGCGACGATTCGGGCGTTCGTTCGCTTCGCCGTTTCGCCCGCCTCGTAAATATCATCGCGTTGTCGGTGCGAGTCTTCGATCAATGACGCTCTCGATCGATCGCTCGAGTTATTCGATTCTGTTTCCGCGCGACCAATCGCGATAACGCAGTGATAATCCTGTGACGCGGTCACGGCGCAACTATATTGCACTTCAGACTGTCATTTCAAAATTGCACAATTGACGGCACGTCCTCTGATTAATCGCGGGACCAGAAATCATCACTAATTGAAAATCGACGTAAAAAATATATATGAGTAGAGCGAAACCGCATATAAATAAATCCAGATGTACAGCGGACTTGACGGACGCGCCGTTCGACTTTTGCCGCGTTGGACCCTTTTGGGCCCGATGAAAAATAAAAATATAATAAAAAAATCGACGAGGCAGCAGCAGCAGCAGCAGCAGCAGCAGCAACGAGAGATTTGGGTTCTTTGTTAGCCCGCAGAAGCGAGAACACCTGCCCATTCTGGCCGGGCGCTATCGGCTCGACGTTTCTCATCCCCGATTCCTTCGTTTCGTCTCGTTCCATCCTCGCTCGTATACCGCTTTCGAACGAGCAGCGGTGGCGGCGGCGGCGGCGGCGGCGGCGGCATCAACTACTTCTTCTTCGTCCTCGTCCGCCTCTTCGGGGTCCTTCGTATACCCTTCTCCTCGTCATCGTCTGCTCCGTTTCCGTTGCCCCGCTCCGCCGGTCCACCTGCCGCGCCGCGACTTCGTCTGCTCCCCTCTCGCTGCATCGAGTTGCATCGCAGCTCGAACTCGCCGAGTCGAGATGCACTCGCGTTGGACCACCCGAACGACGAACCTTCGGCGCGATCACCAATGGGACCGCCGCGCTCGTTCCGCGAGGCCGTCCGTTTCATCGGCCGTCCAGGACGGCCGATGAATGAACGACGGACATCTGCGACTCGCGTATATTTATGCATTATTAAGTTCGTCGAAACGGGAGGTGGGAGGAATTCCAGCATCGAACGGTCAACGCGCAGTAGCTTCGGACGCGAAATAACGCGGCGCAACACAATGGGCGCACGTGGGCGATGAATTATCACGAACGGATATTACCTATCTGCCCGCGTGCGTCCTACCTATCGCCTACCAGCGCGATACGCTGCTATTCGTTTTTTTTGTTTATGTTTTATTTTTATTTTTCTTATACGCGGATACACGTACACGAGGACGATTGGAAACGCGCGGGAACGGAAAATATATGCGGCGGTGGGCGTTCGAGTTGCCAGGCTCGCGCGTATTCGCCTCGCTCTTTTTTCACTCGAGGACCAGCAGTAGTAGCAGCAGCAGCAGCAGCAGCAGCAGCAGCAGCAGCAACAGCAGCAGCAGCAGCAGCAGCAGCAGCAGCAGCAGCAGCAGCAACCCTGGCATCTCTCAAACAGACCACTTTAAACCCCTGCCGCACGCTCTTCCTCCTCGCCTCTTTTATTTTGCCTCCCCTTCGCCCTCTCTCGCTCTGCCTCCGCTTCCCTCATCGCTCGCGGCCCTCCGGGCTCTTTCGTTCCCCGCGCCGCTGCCGCCGCCGCTGCTGCTGCTGCTGCTGCTGCTACTCGTGGCACGCTCGCGCGCTTACCGAACGCGCATCGCGCTCCGAGCCGGATCGATGCACCTCGCGCGCGTGCACCGCACTCCCGATGCACTCGACGCGCACTGTATCTACGTGCGGTCCAGCAGGTGCACCGGGAAAATATACATTTGTGCATCTTAGCCCCGCGCGAGCCGATGATACCCGTCGATTTTTTATTGGCAAACACCGCGCGTGGATGGGAAAACTGAACATCGAGGAGTCAACCGAACGAAATTCTATTTTTAACAAACTCGGTGCGCTTAATTCTTATTCAACGGCTCGCGATGCTCGTTTTGCAGATCGGCGAAAAATCGATTCTCGCGAGTAAATATTTAGTCACGCGGCGGCAGATTCCGCCGTCGGTAAATCCGTCGGTGGAAATTTCGGTAAATCTTTCTCCGTGTTTCAGGATTTCGGTGCGCTCGATATCGATAGCGCAGTGCCAAGCCAAACAGCTGCGGGGAAATTTTATTACCCCGCATCAAAGAGGAACGAGCGAAGAATCGATCGAGTTGCGCCGCGCGCGGAGAATCGAGAGCTTATTTTCGTCGCGCCCGCGCGCGTTAACCCACTTATTACTAGAAATTCAATTTCGCAAATCAGCCAAGTTACACAATCTCAACTCGGGGCGCCGAGCAATATCGATTAAATATCTCCTCCCCCCCCCCCCCCCCCGGAATTCTCCGTGAAAACCGTCGCATCTATATTTCTCCGCATAACCGCCCGCGGCGGCATTACGAGTGACGTTGCATACGACAAAAAATGCCACGGCTCAACACTCTCCGTGCTCCAAGATTTTCCATGATTGTTCTTTTCGGAATTAAAACCTTCGATTCTGAGCAAAGGACATTCCGGAAAAAAAAATTCTAACGAGTCGAACTTTACAGTTTTTTCGGCAGGAGTTAACGGCAGAGCTTTCCTCGTCGTTGGGACACCGGTGCGCGCGCGCGCGCGGCCAATGTCCGAACCGTTGACCCACGTAGCCTGCCATTACGGTTCTCGCGTGTGCGAACGACCGTGCGGAGGGTGGGGCGCGGCAGCACACACACACACACACACACACACACACACTGACATACACACCAGAAGCGCCCGGCACAGAATCCTGTCGGACGTGAATCCGGAATCCGGAATGGCGCTGCTGCGCGGGATGAAACGATGAAGCGATGAAACGATGAAACGATGAAACGGAGGCCATCCGCGAAGCGAAGAACCGGGACCCGCCTGAGACGCGGCGTGGGGGCGGCTTGGGTTATGACCTGAATAGCAGATTAGTAGATTACCCGTTTACGACGCGACGCATCGTACCCTCCTCCCGACGTTTTATTGAATCCGCGCGGGATAGGCTATGATCGCGTATACCGTGTCTTCCTATTTCCCGCGGGACAGTGTGGGTTACCCGCGCGCCTAGCGAGGTCATCACACAGACCGACAGACACCCCCCCCCCGCGTGTATACACGCCGCCCGCGAGCTGTAACTTTGGCATCCAGGATTCGGGATTTTATTCCTCCTGAATTCGCGAGCCCTTCTCTCTTCTTCGTTGCCACGGCAACAGCGTGCGCCGCTCGCGGCTTGCACCCCTCGCGAAGAAACGCACGGACAAGGGCTCACCGCGTATCCGACAATGCGAACGACCTTTTGACATTTTAACGATCTCTCGACTGCTAGACTTCCCCTGCTGCTGCTGCTACTGCTGCTCAGCAGCATCGTCGCGAAAATTGTTGCGTCCTGATGCGGCCGGGCCTGATCAGTGCCTGGTTTGAGCCGAATGTAACGTTGCTACACGTTGACTCTGAGTGCGCATGCGCGATTGCAATCCGACGCGGAGGGATTCGTCATCGAGATTTATAAAAAATTAACATTGCAATTATGCGCGGATGTTTGCTGAAAGCCGAAGAGCCGAGGCTCTCGAGGGAAGGGGGGGGGGGGTGAAGAGTGCTTCTCGGATTGCGCTTCGGAGGAGGGAAGAAGTGGGCGTACAAAGAACGAAACTGCACGGAAAGGATCCCGAGGGATGCTGAAGAGGCCATCTCGACCGTAGTAGTGGCGGGGGGGAAGGGTTGGCTATCCGGTGCGAGGACTCGGAGGGTTGATTATGAAGATTAAAGATACTGCGAAAGCGCGTTTCTTACTCGCCTCTGTCTCTCGTTCCATTGCGCTCGCGTCCGACTTGCAAAAGGATTTTTTTCTCCTCCCCCCCCCCCCCCCCCCTCTATTTCTTCCACCCTTCGTCCTCTTCTCTCTCGTTTTCTCTCGTCTTGTCCCGGCGACCGAGTGAAGAGAAAAGTAATTACTAATATTCGCCGAGCGAATATATCAATAATACAGTTGTTATTGTTTTTTATGAAATTATTTAAAAAATTCATTTCTCGCGGCGACTCGAAAACGAGTATATTTTTATTCGACGTGAAAAATTCATTATCGCTGCTATTGACGCGCGATGCTGTTATTTTTGTCAAATTATTCGCAAAGTATATTCGGAAGATTCGTTTTTTTTGCTTTGGATTTCCGCATCACAGCCGAAAAACCGAAATTAATCATCCCGCGTCGTGACGATTTCTCGGGTGCTCATTAACAGTCGCCGCGACAATCCCGATTTTTTTCCGGGAGTCTGTATACAGTATGGGTACGGATACAAAGATCCGCGTGTATGTTGCCGCGCGAATCTTGCGCTCGCTGTGAGCCCGAGTACTCGGATACCTCACCACCACGAAGACATCCTCGACCCTCTCGCCGTCCGTGTTCCACTCTCTCTCTCTCTCTCTCTCTCTCTCTCTCCCCCTTTCGCGCGCTGAATACGCCCCGGGGATCGCGTGCGCCCCGCATTGTTCCCTTTTGCCTCCGACACTCTTCCTCGCCCTTCTCATCGTTCCTGTTCGGGCGGATCCGTGTTTTTTGTCTCTCTCTCTCTCTCTCTCTATCCTCTTCTTCCGCTTCTTCTTCTTCCATCGAGCTGCAACCTCCTCGAATTCACCCTCGCGTCCATTTCCAAGCCAAGCTCTTTCCCTTTGTTTTGGCCTCGCTTTCTCGCTCCCCCTCCCCTCCTGCCCCTCTTCGTCTTTCACCGACCTTTTCGCTTGCTCCTCTCGTCGTCGTCCCTCGTACCTTTTCTATTTTACGAGGGCGAATCCTTCGACCCAGGCGAACAGGCGCCGGGCGTCCCAGGTTATATAATCTTTATGGGGTTTTCCAGAAATTAAACGAAGCTTTCGCTGCTGCTGCTGCTGCTGCTGCTGCGCTGATGCTGATGCTGCGAGGCTGAGATGTTGAGGCAACACCGCAAAGGCACCTGAAAGCTGGAACGAAAAAAAAAACGAGGTTTCAGATCAAAAACGTTGCTAAGGTTGCTGCTCCGGAAAACCGTGGTAACGAGACTAAGGGGAAAGTGCAGCAGCAGCAGCAGCAGCAGCAGCAGCAGCAGCAGCAGCAGCAGCAGCAGCAGCAGCAGCAGCAGCAGCAGCGCACGCGGTGGTGCCAAAGTGCATACACGACGCCGCCGCCGCCGCCGCCGCCGCCGCCGCCGTCACGCGGGGAGGAAGGAAGTTATATTGAAATAAAGGAGATAAAGAATAACCACCGGGAGTCTTCGCTCTCCCTTCTGACGCTCGAAGCGACGAGAGGGATGAAAGGACTTCCGAACCCTCCGCGCGCGCGCAACGAGCGCCCGAGTGAAGTGTACCAGCCACCCCCGGGAGATCGTACGCCGGAGATATAAAAGCGAAAAATGAAAAGTACGCTCGGGTGAGAATGAGCATGAATATATCTTCTTCCATCTATCGTCTGTCTATTTTTTTATTTTTTTTTATGCTATTTGTCTGCTGAGGAACCGCTCAGCTTATCGACTCTACTAGAATTTGTTATCTATCCGCTTGTGTCTGACACTGAAAATTCAAGTATTGAACTGTAACGACGAGTGACCCGCGATTGAACAAAAAACTCGCGATTTCAAAATAAGTGTATTTAAATTTCGATCCTCCGATTTCTGTATCTCTGCAGACGGCATTTCAGCTCGGTAACTGGATCATCTTTTCCACCTCTTTAAAAGCTCTTTGAAGGTTCCGCGAGACGAGCTCGTTTTTTTTTCTGTTCCCTTCTCTCTTTTTTTTTTCTTTTTTTTTCTTTTAATCTCGCGCTCTTCGTCTCGTGCTCGACGCTCGCTGGCCGTCTGTCCCTTCTTCCGCTGTCCCTTTTTCTCCCTTCGGCCTCGACTGTCTTTGCCTTTTGCTGACTCTTTATATCATCCGCGCTTCTATGGTCTTCCGTCATTCTCTCTCTCGCTCTCTCTCTCTCTCTCTCTCTCTCTCTCTCTCTCTCCGCACGTGCTCTTTTTTTCGTTCGGCTTCGACGCTGCCCTCGGCCCTGCCGACTGCCGTCTTATTCGGGACTCGACGGTTGAGCTGAGCTGCAAAATACTCGGCCCGAGACTGCCACGAACCGAGCCGCGAGCTCGTAGCACTTTGTAAAGCGGATCTCGAAAAAACGGGGGTTGCACCTTTGCCGCACCGTCCTCAAACCTCTTCCTTCTTTCCTCCACCGCTTGAAAAACCGCGCGCGCACCTTTGGGACGAGGCTCGAGAGAAATGTCAAAGTAATACTATTAGTAATACTATTGTAATGAAATAAATAACAAAATGTGGAGGATGACCTTTGTAAAAATTCGAAAACCGTGAAGGAAAAAAATGGCTAATGAATACAATAGCAGTTGAAATGATTCTTTAGTTATAAATAAATCATTTCTCGCGGTGAGAATTGCGGTATTTAGTCGACGTGCGCTTGGGACTCGCGGCGAGATCGATAGTGCAACGCGATGCGGCCGCGGTTATCGCGCGTCGTCGACTCGGGTCGAGATACACGGTGGTCGTGTCTATTGTTCGCGATGAGCGCTCTCTTTCGTGCGCGCGCGCGCGCGCGCCCTACACGCGACTAATACGTATTTCGAGCCGACACATCCAGCGCGACTGCGATATCCGTGTTGTACACGTCAAATCGCATAGCGTTGCTCCGCTGCCGCCGCTGATGACCGCGCGCTTTGTCCGGGTCCCGGTCAGTTATGCAATATCGGATATCGACTATCTGTCGATGGCAGCGAGAGGGCCGGAATCCCCGCGTTGGCTCTGCGTTGCCAGTGAAAATATCTCGATTTCGATGTAGTTACCTCGCGCGGGCCGTTGACGGCGCTACCGGGAATCGCGGCTTCGCGATCCTCCCGCCGCCGCCGCCGCCGCCGCCGATGTCCGAGAAACAACACGAGATACGCACGTCGGTGCGGCAACGCCGGTGCGACTTTGATCCTTAGTGCTGACCGCGAACGAAGGCGAAAGGACGCGGCGACTCGGAAGCCGCACGTTCTCGGAAATAACAACGCGCGCGGTACGCTCGTCGCCCCCGGAATCCGCTCCTGTCGTTCGCGAATCGCCGCTTCGGCGCCCGCGATTTTGCACCGCGCTCGCGCAGCAGTAGCCTCCAGGGATTCCCCGTAGTCCGCGAGTAGCGACATCCCTTCCTCTTATTCTCGTGATGGCGTTAATCAAGATGCTCCCCGATGAATTCGCTTCCTCGAAACTCCAAGACTCGATATAAGACTCTCTCTCTCTCTCTCTCTACCTCTCTCTCACACTGTTTCGGTTTCTCGTCTCCCTGACACTTGAATTTCCACGGTAGTCGGTGGTGGGGAGCAGCGAAAAAACACTCGAAGACGCGTGTGTCGCGCGGCTCCCGGTGCAAAACTTCGTCCGCGCGCACGCCAACGTTTCAGCGGAATTAAATTCTCCCCTGGTGCGGGTTTCCAGGTACTTGCGCTTTTTCTGAAAATACGAACAAAATGAAAAGAATAAAATAATAATGCACGTGTCGTTTGTTTCGAAAATTATCTTTCGTATTGCAAAAATTGCAGATTGAAGAAGAGATCAAAAATGTAATATTCATAGAATGATCTTTCGAACAAATGTTATCTGTTCTCGAATGTGCAATTAATATTGACGAGATGAGAGACGACAGTGCGAGCGGGCGAATGTGCGAAGCTTGTACGCAGTGCAAGCGAGTAAATGTGTGGAGAGCGCGGCATGTACAGCAGCAGCAGCAGCAGCAGCAGCAGCAGCAGCAGCGCATGTACGGTCTCGGCGGTGGTGCTGTTGGTGCTGGCTGGCGCAACGATAGAGACTGTACAGAGCCGTTCCATCGACTTCCAAGGGTCTTTTACGATCTATGCGGTACGCGACGTCGTCCAACGACGCCCGGGCTTTACGTTTACGCTCGCGCTCCGTCCTCGTAACTCCGTTCGAGCGTGTCGAGCGAGAACGCTCGTTTCTCCATCGTCATCAGAGGAAACTTCTCGTCGCATCGTTGCATCGTGTTGCTGCCCCGCTGCCGCGCTGCCGTCGTCGCTGGTGCATTTCATCCGGGTACGGGGGACTCGACGACGACGCCGCCGCCGCGTTGTTAACGCTGGTCGCGGGCTATTATAACGGCACGAATTTCCAGGTAGACACGGCCAAGCTATTTACCGGCGTTATACTTTGTAATACAGGAATCTTCGAACGTTATTGCAGCAGTTCCGTGCGACGTGCTATTCGCGCGCGGGCGCGCGCGCGAGCGTTCACTTTCGTCACGATAAAAGATCGTCGTTTCTTATCGAAGGCTTTTTTCGAAAAATAATTTCGATAAAAAGACGGGTCTCGGTGAAAAATTCGAAAGGAACTTTATGCCCGCGGGTAGCACGAATGCGGGGCACGAACGGATGTAACCCGGTATACACCGGCGCGCGGATATATATACGCGGGGGGGGGGGGGGGGGGGGGGGAGTCCTCGCTTTCCCCGTGTCCGCGCGATGGAATCGATACGGTGAAGGGCCGCCGCGCGCGCTCGTGAAATTCGTACTTTATGACTCTCTTATGTATCCACCCGCTCGCCCGCCCGCCCACCACTGCGCGTTCGGCGCTTCCTGCATGCGAACGCCGAGCCGCAGTACCTGCCGAGTCTACGTACACGGGAACTGTGCGCGCTTTTATCGTGCCAATGTCACCCTCCGCCGCTCATTTCGCCGTAGTTTCGCTGCCGCGCTCGTGTATACACGAGTGCGGCAGGTGCCTATGTATATGACATACGTGTCGCGCTACACAGTCTCGCGGCTCTTATATATCGCACCGTTATGTATATAAACTCTCATATACTTGGTTCATACACGTCGTTGCGGTCCTATGTACGCGTCGCCTGTATCGTCGGGATCCTCGCGCCGTGTAGATTCCCGGCGGCGGCGGCGGCGGCGGCGGCGGCGCCGCACACCTGTCTATCTCAGTGACGTGTTTTTTTTTGTATTATTTTTTATTTCTTACTCTCCTGGAAATGGAACACGCGCGGCACTAAAGCGCCGTTCCCGCTTTACGATTCTTGCTTCAGCGATTTTCTCGCACGGGTTATATCCAACCCCTCGCGACGCTTCTTTCTCCGCGCACCTACATAACGTCGCGGATGCAGCCGCAGCAGCAGCAGCAGCAGCAGCAGCAGCAGCAGAAGCAGCTTCAACGCGAGCTAGCTGCTACGTCGCGGCGAATACGGAGCCGCGGGATCGCTGCCGCCGCGCGCGCGCCGAGTCTGCGCGTTACTTCCGCTTCCGCGGCGCGACCTCCCTCGTTTCTACGCTCTTGTTCCATTGCCGCCAGTTCCTTTTCTCCCGCACGGCTCCATCGTTGACCCGGCCACTGCGAAAGGGGCGTCGAAGGGTGCGACTTTGTTTCATCATTTCCACGCTCTCGGGAAATATATTCATTTTTTTAGCCGCCTTCAAATAATTCAATATTTTTCACGTATCAAGCCGATGTGAAACTCCACAGCTGATTAATCGCACGTATTATGTTCAACCTCCATTTTCCTATTTCCCGGAAAATATAAACATAACACGCAGCTTCGATGACGGAAAAAGAGCTGAGAATTGAGGTAAAAAATTAATATCTGTCGTCGGGTAATTTCCAAGAGCTGTGTTGCACTTCCACGCGAAGGCAAAGGGACTCAGCGGTCCCGAGGGAGCGAAACCCCAGACGCAACAACCCGACGAACCAGGGGAATCCGTGTAACGCGGAGGTATCCGGAGCTTCAGCAACAGCAGCAGCAGCAGTCCCGGAAAATTGCCGTCCCGGAAAAACGTCACGAACGCCGTCGGCCGTCGGTAACAGGATTCCAGGCGCAACGAGCAACGGCAGAAGACCCTTCGCGGCTTCCACCTACCCGAAGTGCGGTTCCCTTGCCGCCGCACGGAAACGTCGCGACTCGCCCCCACCCTCCTCGAGCGCCAATTCGCAAGCAGGATTGTATTCGGTAAAATTGTATTACTGCAAAACTAGATTTCTACAAATTTCACTTAGCACCAATTTCTCGGTGCATCGCGAATTTTTTTCGCTCGTTTCTCCGCAATCAAATGCATAATTTTGTAAACTTTCAGTGTCGACGGCCCAGCGGGAGAATTATCGTACCACAGATTTCTCGCCGGTCGAACGACGACAATTGCGAAAATTGTCACGGTGTTCTCAGGAGTTTCACCGCGGAGAATCGGATTTCGAGGAAAAATTCGAGCGACCCGATAACCGGGTAGCAGCAGCAGCAGCAGCAGCAGCAGCAGCAATGTGAGTCCAGCAGCGAAGGCGCGACGAGCGCGGGAATCCCGAAGGAATTCCCACCGCACCGGATGGCTGAGTCGCGTCGGTGCGGGCGTCTCTTTCTCCTCGAAAACCCGTCCGGCCTTAGGACTCGTCCTAAAGTCGGACGCTCGTCGAGCAGGCGGTCAGAAGCGACGACCGTGCGCGCGTGTCTAGAGCGAAGAAAATTCCGAGATCGAGAGAGCGAATTTCCCTCGCGACTAGGACGTCATGCGCCGACGAAGGCCGGTTTTTCGGAGCAGGCTGCGTCGCGGTTCGTTCCCGTGCGAAAAATCGCGCATCACGGATTTCGCAGTCGCGTCGCCAAGTTTCTCGCCAAATCTACGCTGCTGCGGCGTTCCGTCGACCTGTCGACTGAATCCAAACGCAAAGATTCGATTAAAAAAACCATCCGAATCGAATTACGCGTTAGCGAGTCTCTCTAGTCATTTTTTTTTTGTCGCTATTAAAATTCGTAAGTAAATCCCGTCTAAAAGAAGAGGCAAAATTCATCACGCTGGAATCAGCGAAAAAAATCGGTGCTTCCGTTCTCCCCCGGTGGTTTGTCTTATCTCAACGGACACGTCTCGCGCACCTCGAGCGTTCTTGACCGCGTTCGGGAAAATCCGTTCGCACGAATCGTCTCTTACCATCGGGGAGCTGCTCTTCCCTGCCTCTTTCGTGCGTTTCACGCGGCGGCACCGAGAGTCGGTCGAAGGGGCCGAACGAAAGCTCCCCCGGCGCTAAAGGAACCTGGGGGGCTGAATGCTCCCCGGTTTCTTATGTTTTCCCGATGCACTCGGGAAGCCTTCGTTCTTCTCCGCTCGTGACGTCCCGAAGGTTCGATTAGCCGCGAAGAGAGAAAGAACGAAGGAACGAGAGGGAAAAAAACAAAAAACAAAAAAATAAAAAAATGCCGACTCCGCGACTGCCCCCGCAAAAGTAGCGATAATCGAGCGTTGAGTCAACCATAATCGCCGCGTATTTCCGTATATTCTCTCTCTCGACCGACTCTCGTATACTTTACTCTCGTTTTGTTTTTATTCCCCCGGCGACTCCGGAATGCGCCCGCAACGCGTTTCGGATTCTCCATCGAGCGAGCGCGTCGTAGATCCGGAGGCTCCGTGAAGCTGGAGGAAGAAAAATTGCACTGTCACACCGGAAAAGCTGCTCCTGCTTTCCTGGTCGTTGGCGAAGTCGACCACCCACCGAGAAACCACTCGTCACCGCGTCGCAGCTCTTCGACTCTTTCGCGATATCATTGAGAAGAACGTGACGAAGAAAGAAAAGTGCGGAAAGCCCGTAGGAGGTCGAATCGCGCGACGAGCTCATCGAAAAAGCACGAGACCGGTCGAAGAGCTGTCCGCGAGGAACAAGTCGAACGGGGAACGAATTTTCGACCTCCTGCTTTTCCGCGACGTTGGCGCGGTTCTATTCGCGCACCGTCGCCTCCTGTTACCCCGAGACTCATCGCGTCGTGTTGCGTCGCGTAGGGCCACAGCGCCCGATACACGTGTCGCTGGGAAAACAAGCCGCCCCCCCCCCCCCCCTCCCCCGCCTCGCCGGGTTGGCTGGTTGGCTGCGAGGAGTCGGGAAATCACCTCCTCGCTGCTCCTGGATCTTCGAGCGCCGCGGGAGTTTCCGATGCCACGATTGAAATTTCGCCGGGGGTAGCGTTGACGGGAATTGCAGCCGTCGGGACGACGGGTGAATCGTTGACCTCGCCCAACCTGCCGCGTATGGACACGCGGTGGCGGCGGCGGCGGCGGCGGCGGCGACGACGATATCCAGGTGGAATGTGTGACACCTGACGAAACAGAGAAAGAGCCCGCTAGGGGTGCGCTTTGGCCCCTCATTTGAGAAAGAAAAACTCCGATTTGCCCGAAAATCAGGGACTTCGGTATCGGGAGGACAGCGGGATGAGAATGTAGCGCGTCGAGGGAAGCGAACGAGCGTATCGCGCGTCAAGCGCATCCCACAAATCGAAGCTCCCATGATTCTTGGCCCCTGGGACCGATGCGTGGGCGGCGGCGCACTCACCCGGGTCCCGGGAGTTCCTCGGGAGAAGCCCGCGGCGGGCTGCTCGATCGGCGAACTTCCGCGTGGAAATGCGCGCCCACGGAGCAGGAGCACAAAGCGTGGGGAGGTCGCGACGACACTCGGGTCTTCCTGCTTCCTGCGACTGTCGCGGTCTGGGCCGCTCGATCCCGAGACCCCCGCCACGTGCCGGCCAAAACCCGGGCATCAGATGGATCGACGACGACGACGACAAAGACGACGATCTCTTAATAGCGTTGAATAACAAAAATACGAAAATAAAGAATTTACCCGAATAATCAGCGATTAAGGATGCCCAATGTTTTTGTTTATTTAATGTTCCTGGAAAAGCTGACGAAAAGTGGTCCACGGCTGACGGAATTTATCGGCGTCTTAGTCGCGACGTCGCAGCCTCGGGCGGTGGACACGCGTGTCTCGACGCTCGGTGAGCTCCCAGGTCGTACTACAAGGCGAGCAACCTCACGCAGCAGCAGCAGCAGCAGCAGCAGCAGCACACCGAGTTATCGCTCGCGCGCGTTCACCGATTTGCCTCGCGCTCTCTCGAGCAAATCACTGTTTACGCGCGCGCTCAACTTCCAAGCTCGCGCACCTTGCCACCGAGGAGCGGTGACCTCTCACTGCGGTGCTTCAGCCGCTTCGAGGCGCGCGCGAACCTCGACACCCCCGCAACTGCATCGACATTGGCTGTGTACTTCGACTCGAAAAGAACAACGCGAAAAATCTAAAAAAATAAATTCGCTTGGAAAAATTGTAGTCGCCCGTTTGCGCGTCCTGCTGCTGCTGCTGCTGCTGCTGCTGCTGCTGCTGCTGCTGCTGCTGCTGCTGCTGCAGTCACGAGGGGTCCTTGCCTGCAATTTGGTGCAGTGTGTGTGTGTGTGTGTACGTACCGCGAGTGTTACGTAGGGTGAATACCTAGCGGCCTCGACGATCTCGCCCCGTGTCGCTATGCGCGAGACTCAGCGCTCTCGGTGATCGCGAGCTGCTTAGTCCCGTAGTTATTCCGACCGGTATCTCCTGCCCCTGTCCCCAGCAAGGCTCGGCAGCAGGATAGAAAGGCGTCTGGCGAGAACAGACTCCGCGTCTCTAATACCGCCGCGCATACCAACGCGTTATCGGCTCGTGTGCACGAATTGCGCGCGGTGGGTCTCTGTTTATTCAGGAATGCCGCGAACGTCACCTCGGGAATTTGAGTTCTGTGATCCGGCAAAACGACCATGTATCGATATTTGGAACAACGTGAACTTTCGGACAATTATAATATATTATCGGTAAGCTGCGCGACGATGCAATCGACGCTGCTGCAGCGCGGAGCGTCTGCCACGACCGGTTGTCTATTTAAAATTCATATTTAATCGCTCGTAATTTCACAGGCCAACGTTTTTCGCGTCGCTGCGATTTATTTTATTTTTTTATTTTTTTTGCAGAGAAGCAGAAGAAGCAGCAGAAGCAGATAAAGCAGCAACAGTCGTTAATGTCGGTTGCTCCGCGTGTGGCGCCATCTCGCGACCACGCGCACGGCTCCGCATCTGCCTTACCGCGACAGTGCGCGGACAGAGCTTCCGCCGGGCGCCACGACGTTTGTCGCCGCTGGCGCCACAGTCGGTGGCGAACTGTGTTTACGCGCGTCGTCGCGAGATGGCGCCACACAGTCATTGATGATGCTCGCGGAAGCTCTGTCCGCGCACTGTCGGTAAGGCTGATATACGCCGAAATATCGGACCGTATATTCAGTCCCCCCCACTGCCACGATCTCTCGACCACCGCGCCACGCGAATCGCCGACGCACGATACTCGCGGCCCCGACGCTCTCCCCACTCACGTACCGGACGTCGCGACCCCCCACTCGCGGACCACCTGCCAATCAGCGCGCCCGCGGTCGCGACGCCGGGTATAAAGGTCGGAGCATCGCGAGCCGTGGTACCAGACGGCCGTACCGAGAGGAATGGCGAGGAACTCTCCTCACAAAGTAAAGTAAAGTAAAGTAAGTCTTTACTTTTCTTTACTCAACCGTAGATTTACGTGAAATATACATTTCACGTATATCCACGGTTAAGTAAAGAAAAGTAAAGAAAAGTAAGTCTTTACTTTTCTTTACTCAACCGTAGATTTACGTGAAATATACATTTCACGTATATCTACGGTTAAGTAAAGAAAAGTAAAGAAAAGTAAAGTAAAGTAAGTCTTTACTTTTCTTTACTTAACCGTAGATTTACGGTAAATGTACATTTCACGTAAATCTACGGTTAAGTAAAGAAAAGTAAAGACTTACTTTACTTTACTTTTCTTTACTTTACTTTACTTTACTTTACTTTACTTTACTTTACTTTACTTTACCTTTACTTTACTTTACTTTACTTTACTTTACTTTACTTTACTTTACTTTACTTTACTTTACTTTACTTTACTTTACTTTACTTTACTTTACTTTACTTTACTTTACTTTACTTTACTTTACTTTACTTTACTTTACTTTACTTTACTTTACTTTACTTTACTTTACTTTACTTTACTTTACTTTACTTTACTTTACTTTACTTTACTTTACTTTACTTTACTTTACTTTACTTTACTTTACTTTACCTTACCTTACTTTACTTTACTTTACTTTACTTTACTTTACTTTACTTTACTTTACTTTACTTTACTTTACTTTACTTTACTTTACTTTACTTTACTTTACTTTACTTTACTTTACTTTACTTTACTTTACTTTACTTTACTTTACTTTACTTTACTTTACTTTACTTTACTTTACTTTACTTTACTTTACTTTACTTTACTTTACTTTACTTTACTTTACTTTACTTTACTTTACTTTACTTTACTTTACTTTACTTTACTTTACTTTACTTTACTTTACTTTACTTTACTTTACTTTACTTTACTTTACTTTACTTTACTTTACTTTACTTTACTTTACTTTACTTTACTTTACTTTACTTTACTTTACTTTACTTTACTTTACTTTACTTTACTTTACTTTACTTTACTTTACTTTACTTTACTTTACTTTACTTTACTTTACTTTACTTTACTTTACTTTACTTTACTTTACTTTACTTTACTTTACTTTACTTTACTTTACTTTACTTTACTTTACTTTACTTTACTTTACTTTACTTTACTTTACTTTACTTTACTTTACTTTACTTTACTTTACTTTACTTTACTTTACTTTACTTTACTTTACTTTACTTTACTTTACTTTACTTTACTTTACTTTACTTTACTTTACTTTACTTTACTTTACTTTACTTTACTTTACTTTACTTTACTTTACTTTACTTTACTTTACTTTACTTTACTTTACTTTACTTTACTTTACTTTACTTTACTTTACTTTACTTTACTTTACTTTACTTTACTTTACTTTACTTTACTTTACTTTACTTTACTTTACTTTACTTTACTTTACTTTACTTTACTTTACTTTACTTTACTTTACTTTACTTTACTTTACTTTACTTTACTTTACTTTACTTTACTTTACTTTACTTTACTTTACTTTACTTTACTTTACTTTACTTTACTTTACTTTACTTTACTTTACTTTACTTTACTTTACTTTACTTTACTTTACTTTACTTTACTTTACTTTACTTTACTTTACTTTACTTTACTTTACTTTACTTTACTTTACTTTACTTTACTTTACTTTACTTTACTTTACTTTACTTTACTTTACTTTACTTTACTTTACTTTACTTTACTTTACTTTACTTTACTTTACTTTACTTTACTTTACTTTACTTTACTTTACTTTACTTTACTTTACTTTACTTTACTTTACTTTACTTTACTTTACTTTACTTTACTTTACTTTACTTTACTTTACTTTACTTTACTTTACTTTACTTTACTTTACTTTACTTTACTTTACTTTACTTTACTTTACTTTACTTTACTTTACTTTACTTTACTTTACTTTACTTTACTTTACTTTACTTTACTTTACTTTACTTTACTTTACTTTACTTTACTTTACTTTACTTTACTTTACTTTACTTTACTTACTTTACTTTACTTTACTTTACTTTACTTTACTTTACTTTACTTTACTTTACTTTACTTTACTTTACTTTACTTTACTTTACTTTACTTTACTTTACTTTACTTTACTTTACTTTACTTTACTTTACTTTACTTTACTTTACTTTACTTTACTTTACTTTACTTTACTTTACTTTACTTTACTTTACTTTACTTTACTTTACTTTACTTTACTTTACTTTACTTTACTTTACTTTACTTTACTTTACTTTACTTTACTTTACTTTACTTTACTTTACTTTACTTTACTTTACTTTACTTTACTTTACTTTACTTTACTTTACTTTA
>OZ035865.1:0-64215 GCA_964034905.1 Itoplectis maculator
GATGACCGAGTTTGCATGCGGGCAACGCTCACAAAACGCGATGGCTTGATTTGGCTGATTGACGCCTGTTCACTCGCGGTATCGGTGCCAAACGAGTTTCAACGATGCAAAAAGATGCATTTGCACAAAATAAAGGTTTTTGTCACTCGCAGACCGAGTTTACATGCATGCAACGCTCGCAAAACGCGATGTCTCATTTTAGTTGTTTGACGCATTTTCGCTCGCGGCATCGGTGCCAAACGAGTTTCAACGATGCCAAACGATGCATTTGCACGAAATAAAAGGTTTTGACACTCGGCGAACGAGTGTACATGCGCGCAACGCTCGCAAAACGCGATGTCTCATTTTAGTTGTTTGACGCATTTTCGCTCGCGGCATCGGTGCCAAACGAGTTTCAACGATGCAAAACGATGCATTTGCACAAAATAAAAGTTTTTGAAACTCGGCGACCGAGTTTACATGCGTGCAGCACTCGCAAAACGTGATGTCTCGATTTGGCTGATTGACTGTTTTTCGCTCGCGGCATCGGTGCCAAACGAGTGTTAACGATGCAAAACGATGGATTTGCACAAAATCAAGGTTTTTGACTCTCGGTGACCGAGTTTACATGCGTGCAGCGCTCGTAAAACGTGATTTATCGATTTGGCTGATTGACGGTTTTTCGCTCGCGGCATCGGTGCCAAACGTGTTTTGACGATGCAAAACGATACATTTTCACGAAATAAAGGTTTTTGACACTCGGTGACCGAGTTTACATGCGTGCAACACTCGGAAAACGCGATTTCTCGATTTGGCTGATTAACGCCTTTTCACTCTCGGCATTGGTGCCAAACGAGTCTCAACGATGCAAAACGATGCATTTGCACAAAATAAAAGGTTTTGACACTCGGCGACCGAGTTTACATGCGTGCAGCGCTCGCAAAACGCGATTTCTCGATTTGGCTGATTGACGCTTTTTCGCATGCGGCATCAGTGCCAAACGAGTGTTAACGATGTAAAACGATGCATTTTCACAAAATAAAGGTTTTTGTCACTCGGTGACCGAGTTTACATGCGTGCAACACTCGCAAAACGCGATTTCTCGATTTGGCGGATTAACGCCTTTTCACTCTCGGCATTGGTGCCAAACGAGTCTCAACAATGCAAAACGATGGATTTGCACAAAATCAAGGTTTTTGACAATCGGCGACCGAGTTTACATACGTCCAACGCTCGCAAAACGCGATTTCTCGATTTGGCTGATTGACGCTTTTTCGCTTGCGGCATCAGTGCCAAAAGAGTTTCAACGATGCAAAACAATGGATATGCACAAAATCAAGTTTTTTGACACTCGCTGACCGAGTTTACATGCGTGCTGTGCTCGCAAAACGTGATTTCTCGATTTGGCTGATTGACGGTTTTTCGCTCGCGGGATCGGTGCCAAACGAGTTTTAACGATGCAAAACGTTAGATTTGCACAAAATCAAAGTTTTTGACACTCGGTGACCGAGTTTACATGCGTGCAGCGCTCGTAAAACGTGATTTATCGATTTGGCTGATTGACGGTTTATCGCTCGCGGCATCGGTGCCAAACGAGTTTTGACGATGCAAAACGATGCATTTGGACAAAATAAAAGTTTTTGACACTCGGAGACCAAGTTTATATGCGTGTAACACTGTTGCGCCCCGGAATAAAATTCGAAAATAATTTAATTTATTTCGTTAATTGTGACCTGAATTGTACGTCAGGGCACAATTGAACGAAATGTCGCAACCGCGTGGAGTCACGCGTGTTGGAATGCGCTAACGCGGATTGCGTGCGGATATTGCAATCGATGGGCCAACCGATCTGCGATCGAGTGACCTCGATTGACAATGTCACAATTTGCACTTTATCTGCAATTGCACTTTTGGGCAATTGCAGTCAACTTGCTGCGCTCAGAGCGGCAGTAAAATCAGTCTTGTAACAACTCGCACCACGATCGGACGCATCCGACCGTGAGGACTCGCCCGACCGACAATATAGAAATAATCTCTTTGAATTAACCGAGCAAGAGCTCAATTAACTAACTGTAACACAACGATTACAATAAATCAGCTACTGTTAATCCGATCACGTGAGTTCTAACTCTTTATTGACGAACGATCCCCGAAATAATAAAATAAATATTATCCTTCGTCCGTATTCTAATCGATACGTGACGAGCGGCATAACAACACACGCAAAACGCGATTTCTCGATTTGGCTGTTTGACGCGTTTTCGCTCGCGGCATCGGTGCCAAACGAGTGTTAACGATGCAAAACGATGGATTTGCACAAAATCAAGGTTTTTGACACTCGGCGACCGAGTTTACATGCGTCCAACGCTCGCAAAACGCGATGTCTCATTTTAGTTGTTTGACGCATTTTCGCTCGCGGCATCGGTGCCAAACGAGTTTCAACGATGCAAAACGATGCATTTGCATAAAATAAAAGGTTTTAACACTCGGCGACCGAGTTTACATGCGTGCAGCGCTCGCAAAACGTGATTTCTCGATTTGGCTGAATGACGGTTTTACGCTCGGGGCATCGGTGCCAAACGAGTTTTGACGATGCAAAACGATGCATTTGGACAAAATAAAGGTTTTTGACACTCGGAGACCAAGTTTACATGCGTGCAACACTCGCAAAACGCGATTTCTCGATTTGGCTGTTTGACGCGTTTTCGCTCGCGGCATCGGTGCCAAACGAGTGTCAACGATGCAAAACGATGGATTTGCACAAAATCAAGGTTTTTGACACTCGACGGCCGAGTTTACATGCGTGCAGTACTCGCAAAACGTGATTTCTCGATTTAGCTGATTGACGGTTTTTCGCTCGCGGGATCGGTGTCAAACGAGTTTCAACGATGCAAAACGTTAGATTTGCACAAAATAAAGGTTTTTGACACTCGGTGACCGAGTTTACATGCGTGCAGCGCTCGTAAAACGTGATTTATCGATTTGGCTGATTGACAGTTTTTCACTCGCGGCATCGGAGCCAAACAAGTTTTGATGCATTTGGACTAAATAATGGTTTTTGACACTCGGAGACCAAGTTTACATGCGTGCAATACTCGCAAAACGCGATTTCTCGATTTGGCTGTTTGACGCGTTTTCGCTCGCGGCATCGGTGCCAAACGAGTGTTAACGATGCAAAACGATGGATTTGCACGAAATCAAGGTTTTTGACACTCGGCGACCGAGTTTACATGCGTCCAACGCTCGCAAAACGCGATTGCTCGATTTGGCTGATTGACGCTTTTTCGCTTGCGGCATCAGTGCCAAACGAGTGTTAACGATGCAAAACGATGCATTTTCACAAAATAAAGGTTTTTGTCACTCGGAGACCGAGTTTACATGTGTGCAACGCTCGCAAAACGCGATGGCTCGATTTGGCTGATTGACGCTTTTTCACTCGCGGCATCGGTGCCAAACGAGTTTCAAAGATGCAAAACGATGCATTTGCACAAAATAAAAGTTTTTGAAACTCGGCGACCGAGTTTACATGCGTGCAGCACTCGCAAAACGTGATGTCTCGATTTGGCTGATTGACTGTTTTTCGCTCGCGGCATCGGTGCCAAACGAGTGTTAACGATGCAAAACGATGGATTTGCACAAAATCAAGGTTTTTGACTTTCGGTGACCGAGTTTACATGCGTGCAGCGCTCGTAAAACGTGATTTATCGATTTGGCTGATTGACGGTTTTTCGCTCTCGGCATCGGTGCCAAACGAGTTTTGACGATGCAAAACGATACATTTTCACGAAATAAAGGTTTTTGACACTCGGTGACCGAGTTTACATGCGTGCAACACTCGGAAAACGCGATTTCCCGATTTGGCTGATTAACGCATTTTCACTCTCGGCATTGGTGCCAAACGAGTCTCAACGATGCAAAACGATGCATTTGCACAAAATAAAAGGTTTTGACACTCGGCGACCGAGTTTACATGCGTGCAGCGCTCGCAAAACGCGATTTCTCGATTTGGCTGATTGACGCTTTTTCGCATGCGGCATCAGTGCCAAACGAGTGTTAACGATGCAAAACGATGCATTTTCACAAAATAAAGGTTTTTGTCACTCGGTGACCGAGTTTACATGCGTGCAACACTCGCAAAACGCGATTTCTCGATTTGGCGGATTAACGCCTTTTCACTCTCGGCATTGGTGCCAAACGAGTCTCAACAATGCAAAACGATGGATTTGCACAAAATCAAAGTTTTTGACACTCGGTGACCGAGTTTACATGCGTGCAGCGCTCGTAAAACGTGATTTATCGATTTGGCTGATTGACGGTTTTTCGCTCGCGGCATCGGTGCCAAACGAGTTTTGACGATGCAAAACGATGCATTCGCACAAAATAAAGGTTTTTGACACTCGGAGACCGAGTTTAAATAACGGTAACGAGACCGAGCAAAATAAAGGTTTTTGACACTGGGAGACCGAGTTTACATGCGTGCAACACTCGCAAAACGCGATTTCTCGATTTAGCTGTTTGACGCATTTTCGCTCGCGGCATCGGTGCCAAGCGAGTTTCAACGATGCAAAACGATGCATTTGCACAAAATAAAAGTTTTTGACACTCGGCGACCGAGTTTACATGCGTGCAGCACTCGCAAAACATGATTTCTCGATTTGGCTGATTGACGGTTTTTCGCTCGCGGCATCGGTGCCAAACCAGTGTTAACGATGCAAAACGATGGATTTGCACAAAATCAAGGTTTTTGACTCTCGGTGACCGAGTTTGCATGCGGGCAACGCTCACAAAACGCGATGGCTTGATTTGGCTGATTGACGCCTGTTCACTCGCGGTATCGGTGCCAAACGAGTTTCAACGATGCAAAAAGATGCATTTGCACAAAATAAAGGTTTTTGTCACTCGCAGACCGAGCTTACATGCATGCAACGCTCGCAAAACGCGATGTCTCATTTTAGTTGTTTGACGCATTTTCGCTCGCGGCATCGGTGCCAAACGAGTTTCAACGATGCCAAACGATGCATTTGCACGAAATAAAAGGTTTTGACACTCGGCGAACGAGTGTACATGCGCGCAACGCTCGCAAAACGCGATGTCTCATTTTAGTTGTTTGACGCATTTTCGCTCGCGGCATCGGTGCCAAACGAATTTCAACGATGCAAAACGATGCATTTGCACAAAATAAAAGGTTTTGACACTCGGCGACCGAGTTTACATGCGTGCAGCGCTCGCAAAACGTGATTTCTCGATTTGGCTGATTGACGGTTTTTCGCTCGCGGGATCGGTGCCAAACGAGTTTCAACGATGCAAAACGTTAGATTTGCACAAAATAAAGGTTTTTGACTCTCGGTGACCGAGTTTGCATGCGTCCAACGCTCGCAAAACGCGATTTCTCGATTTAGCTGTTTGACGCATTTTCGCTCGCGGCATCGGTGCCAAGCGAGTTTCAACGATGCAAAACGATGCATTTGCACAAAATAAAAGTTTTTGACACTCGGCGACCGAGTTTACATGCGTGCAGCACTCGCAAAACATGATTTCTCGATTTGGCTGATTGACGGTTTTTCGCTCGCGGCATCAGTGCCAAACGAGTGTTAACGATGCAAAACGATGCATCTGCACAAAATAAAGGTTTTTGACACTCGGAGACCGAGTTTACATGCGTGCAACGCTCGCAAAACGCGATGGCTCGATTTGGCTGATTGACGCTTTTTCACTCGCGGCATCGGTGCCAAACGAGTTTCAACGATGCAAAACGTTACATTTGCACAAAATAAAGGTTTTTGACACTCGGTGACCGAGTTTACATGCGTGCAGCGCTCGTAAAACGTGATTTATCGATCTGGCTGATTGACGGTTTTTCGCTTGCGGCATCAGTGCCAAACGAGAGTTAACGATGCAAAACGATGCATTTGCACAAAATAAAGGTTTTTGACACTCGGAGACCGAGTTTACATGCGTGCAACACTCGCAAAACGCGATTTCTCGATTTAGCTGTTTGACGCATTTTCGCTCGCGGCATCGGTGCCAAGCGAGTTTCAACGATGCAAAACGATGCATTTGCACAAAATAAAAGGTTTTGACACTCGGCGACCGAGTTTACATGCGTGCAGCACTCGCAAAACATGATTTCTCGATTTGGCTGATTGACGGTTTTTCGCTCGCGGCATCGGTGCCAAACGAGTGTTAACGATGCAAAACGATGGATTTGCACAAAATCAAGGTTTTTGACTCTCGGTGACCGAGTTTGCATACGTGCAACGCTCACAAATGCGATGGCTTGATTTGGCTGATTGACGCTTGTTCACTCGCGGCATCGGTGCCAAAAGAGTTTCAACGATGCAAAACGATGCATTTGCACAAACTAAAAGGTTTTGACACTCGGCGACCGAGTTTACATGCGTGCAGCGCTCGCAAAACGCGATGTCTCATTTTAGTTGTTTGACGCATTTTCGCTCGCGGGATCGGTGCCAAACGAGTTTCAACGATGCAAAACGTTACATTTGCACAAAATAAAGGTTTTTGACACTCGGTGACCGAGTTTACATGCGTGCAGCGCTCGTAAAACGTGATCTATCGATTTGGCTGATTGACGGTTTTTCGCTTGCGGCATCAGTGACAAACGAGAGTTAACGATGCAAAACGATGCATTTGCACAAAATAAAGGTTTTTGACACTCGGGGACCGAGTTTACATGCGTGCAACACTCGCAAAACGCGATTTCTCGATTTAGCTGTTTGACGCATTTTCGCTCGCGGCATCGGTGCCAAGCGAGTTTCAACGATGCAAAACGATGCATTTGCACAAAATAAAAGGTTTTGACACTCGGCGACCGAGTTTACATGCGTGCAGCACTCGCAAAACATGATTTCTCGATTTGGCTGATTGACGGTTTTTCGCTCGCGGCATCGGTGCCAAACGAGTGTTAACGATGCAAAACGATGGATTTGCACAAAATCAAGGTTTTTGACTCTCGGTGACCGAGTTTGCATGCGTGCAACGCTCACAAAACGCGATGGCTTGATTTGGCTGATTGACGCTTGTTCACTCGCGGTATCGGTGCCAAACGAGTTTCAACGATGCAAGAAGATGCATTTGCACAAAATAAAGGTTTTCGTCACTCGGAGACCGAGTTTACATGCGTGCAACGCTCGCAAAACGCGATGTCTCATTTTAGTTGTTTGACGCATTTTCGCTCGCGGCATCAGTGCCAAACGAGTTTCAACGATGCAAAACGATGCATTTGCACGAAATAAAAGGTTTTGACACTCGGCGACCGAGTTTACATGCGTGCAGCGCTCGCAAAACGTCATTTCTCGATTTGGCTGATTGACGGTTTTTCGCTCCCGGCATCGGTGCCAAACGAGTGTTAACGATGCAAAACGATGTATTTGCACAAAATCAAGGTTTTTGACACTCGATGACCGAGTTTACATGCGTGCAACGCTCACAAAACGCGATGGCTCGATTTGGCTGATTGACGCTTTTTCAGTCGCGGCACCGGTGCCAAACGAGTTTCAACGATGCAAAACGATGGATTTGCACAAAATCAAGGTTTTTGACACTCGGTGACCGAGTTTACATGCGTGCAGCACTCGCAAAACGCGATGGCTCGATTTGGCTGATTGACGGTTTTTCGCTCGCGGGATCGGTGCCAAACGAGTTTCAACGGTGCAAAACGTTACATTTGCACAAAATAAAGGTTTTTGACACTCGGTGACCGAGTTTACATGCGTGCAGCGCTCGTAAAACGTGATTTATCGATCTGGCTGATTGACGGTTTTTCGCTTGCGGCATCAGTGCCAAACGAGAGTTAACGATGCAAAACGATGCATTTGCACAAAATAAAGGTTTTTGACACTCGGAGACCGAGTTTACATGCGTGCAACACTCGCAAAACGCGATTTCTCGATTTAGCTGTTTGACGCATTTTCGCTCGCGGCATCGGTGCCAAGCGAGTTTCAACGATGCAAAACGATGCATTTGCACAAAATAAAAGGTTTTGACACTCGGCGACCGAGTTTACATGCGTGCAGCACTCGCAAAACATGATTTCTCGATTTGGCTGATTGACGGTTTTTCGCTCGCGGCATCGGTGCCAAACGAGTGTTAACGATGCAAAACGATGGATTTGCACAAAATCAAGGTTTTTGACTCTCGGTGACCGAGTTTGCATGCGTGCAACGCTCACAAACCGCGATGGCTTGATTTGGCTGATTGACGCTTGTTCACTCGCGGCATCGGTGCCAAAAGAGTTTCAACGATGCAAAACGATGCATTTGCACAAACTAAAAGGTTTTGACACTCGGCGACCGAGTTTACATGCGTGCAGCGCTCGCAAAACGCGATGTCTCATTTTAGTTGTTTGACGCATTTTCGCTCGCGGGATCGGTGCCAAACGAGTTTCAACGATGCAAAACGTTACATTTGCACAAAATAAAGGTGTTTGACACTCGGTGACCGAGTTTACATGCGTGCAGCGCTCGTAAAACGTGATTTATCGATTTGGCTGATTGACGGTTTTTCGCTTGCGGCATCAGTGCCAAACGAGAGTTAACGATGCAAAACGATGCATTTGCACAAAATAAAGGTTTTTGACACTCGGGGACCGAGTTTACATGCGTGCAACACTCGCAAAACGCGATTTCTCGATTTAGCTGTTTGACGCATTTTCGCTTGCGGCATCGGTGCCAAGCGAGTTTCAACGATGCAAAACGATGCATTTACACAAAATAAACGTTTTTGACACTCGGCGACCGAGTTTATATGCGTGCAGCACTCGCAAAACGTGATTTCTCGATTTGGCTGATTGGCGGTTTTTCGCTCGCGGGATCGGTGCCAAACGAGTTTCAACGATGCAAAACGTTACATTTGCACAAAATAAAGGTTTTTGACACTCGGTGAACGAGTTTATATGCGTGCAGCGCTCGTAAAACGTGATTTATCGATTTGGCTGATTGACGGTTTTTCGCTTGCGGCATCAGTGCCAAACGAGAGTTAACGATGCAAAACGATGCATTTGCACAAAATAAAGGTTTTTGACACTTGGAGACCGAGTTTACATGCGTGCAACGCTCGCAAAACGCGATGTCTCATTTTAGTTGTTTGACGCATTTTCGCTCGCGGCATCGGTGCCAAACGAGTTTCAACGATGCAAAACGATGCATTTGCACGAAATAAAAGGTTTTGACACTCGGCGACCGAGTTTACATGCGTGCAGCGCTCGCAAAACGTGATTTCTCGATTTGGCTGATTGACGGTTTTTCGCTCGCGGCATCGGTGCCAAACGAGTGTTAACGATGCAAAACGATGTATTTGCACAAAATCAAGGTTTTTGACACTCGACGACCGAGTTCACATGCGTGCAACGCTCATAAAACGCGATGGCTCGATTTGGCTGATTGACGCTTTTTCACTCGCGGCACCGGTGCCAAACGAGTTTCAACGATGCAAAACGATGGATTTGCACAAAATCAAGGTTTTTGACACTCGGTGACCGAGTTTACATGCGTGCAGCACTCGCAAAACATGATTTCTCGATTTGGCTAATTGACGGTTTTTCGCTCGCGGCATCGGTGCCAAACGAGTGTTAACGATGCAAAACGATGGATTTGCACAAAATCAAGGTTTTTGACTCTCGGTGACCGAGTTTGCATGCGTGCAACGCTCACAAACCGCGATGGCTTGATTTGGCTGATTGACGCTTGTTCACTCGCGGTATCGGTGCCAAACGAGTTTCAACGATGCAAAAAGATGCATTTGCACAAAATAAAGGTTTTTGTCACTCGGAGACCGAGTGTACATGCGTGCAACGCTCGCAAAACGCGATGTCTCATTTTAGTTGTTTGACGCATTTTCGCTCGCGGGATCGGTGCCAAACGAGTTTCAACGATGCAAAACGATGCATTTGCACAAAATAAAACGTTTTGACACTCGGAGACCGAATTTACATGCGGGCAACACTCGCAAAACGCGATTTCTCGATTTAGCTGTTTGACGCATTTTCGCTCGCAGCGTCGGTGCCAAGCGAGTTTCAACGATGCAAAACGATGCATTTACACAAAATAAACGTTTTTGACACTCGGCGACCGAGTTTACATGCGTGCAACGCTCGCAAAACGCGATGTCTCATTTTAGTGGTTTGACGCATTTTCACTCGCGGCATCGGTGCCAAACGAGTTTCAACGATGCAAAACGATGCATTTGCACAAACTAAAAGGTTTTGACACTCGGCGACCGAGTTTACATGCGTGCAGCGCTCGCAAAACGCGATGTCTCATTTTAGTTGTTTGACGCATTTTCGCTCGCGGCATCGGTGCCAAACGAGTTTCAACGATGCAAAACGATGCATTTGCACGAAATAAAAGGTTTTGACACTCGGCGACCGAGTTTACATGCGTGCAGCGCTCGCAAAACGTGATTTCTCGATTTGACTGATTGACGGTTTTTCGCTCGCGGCATCGGTGCCAAACGAGTGTCAACGATGCAAAACGATGCATTTGCACAAAATAAAAGGTTTTGACACTCGGCGACCGAGTTTACCTGCGTGCAGCGCTCGCAAAACGTGATTTCTCGATTTGGCTGATTGACGGTTTTTCGCTCGCGGCATCGGTGCCAAACGAGTGTTAACGATGCAAAACGATGTATTTGCACAAAATCAAGGTTTTTGACACTCGACGACCGATTTTACATGCGTGCAACGCTCACAAAACGCGATGGCTCGATTTGGCTGATTGACGCTTTTTCACTCGCGGCACCGGTGCCAAACGAGTTTCAACGATGCAAAACGATGGATTTGCACAAAATCAAGGTTTTTGACACTCGGTGACCGAGTTTACATGCGTGCAGCACTCGCAAAACGCGATTTCTCGATTTAGCTGTTTGACGCATTTTCACTCGCGGCACCGGTGCCAAACGAGTTTCAACGATGCAAAACGATGGATTTGCACAAAATCAAGGTTTTTGACACTCGGTGACCGAGTTTACATGCGTGCAGCACACGCAAAACATGATTTCTCGATTTGGCTGATTGACGGTTTTTCGCTCGCGGCATCGGTGCCAAACGAGTGTTAACGATGCAAAACGATGGATTTGCACAAAATCAAGGTTTTTGACTCTCGGTGACCGAGTGTGCATGCGTGCAACGCTCACAAAACGCGATGGCTTGATTTGGCTGATTGTCGCTTGTTCACTCGCGGCATCGGTGCCAAAAGAGTTTCAACGATGCAAAACGATGCATTTGCACAAACTAAAAGGTTTTGACACTCGGCGACCGAGTTTACATGCGTGCAGCGCTCGCAAAACGCGATGTCTCATTTTAGTTGTTTGACGCATTTTCGCTCGCGGCATCGGTGCCAAACGAGTTTCAACGACGCAAAACGATGCATTTGCACGAAATAAA
The DNA here is from genome assembly GCA_964034905.1 of Itoplectis maculator. Lineage (NCBI taxonomy): Eukaryota > Metazoa > Arthropoda > Insecta > Hymenoptera > Ichneumonidae > Itoplectis > Itoplectis maculator. The sequence goes on from OZ035865.1 coordinate 11,378, forward strand.
AGGTTTTGACACTCGGCGACCGAGTTTACATGCGTGCAGCGCTCGCAAAACGTGATTTCTCGATTTGGCTGATTGACGGTTTTTCGCTCGCGGCATCGGTGCCAAACGAGTTTTGACGATGCAAAACGATGCATTTGCACAAAATAAAGGTTTTTGACACTCGGAGACCGAGTTTACATGCGTGCAACACTCGCAAAACGTGATTTCTCGATTTGGCTGATTGACGGTTTTTCGCTCGCGGGATCGGTGCCAAACGAGTTACAACGATGCAAAACGTTAGATTTGCACAAAATAAAGGTTTTTGACACTCGGTGACCGAGTTTACATGCGTGCAGCGCTCGTAAAACGTGATTTATCGATTTGGCTGATTGACGGTTTTTCGCTCGCGGCATCGGTGCCAAACGAGTTTTGACGATGCAAAACGATGCATTTGCACAAAATAAAGGTTTTTGACACTCGGAGACCGAGTTTACATGCGTGCAACACTCGCAAAACGTGATTTCTCGATTTGGCTGATTGACGGTTTTTCGCTCGCGGGATCGGTGCCAAACGAGTTTCAACGATGCAAAACGTTAGATTTGCACAAAATCAAAGTTCTTGACACTCGGTGACCGAGTTTACATGCGTGCAGCGCTCGTAAAACGTGATTTATCGATTTGGCTGATTGACGGTTTTTCGCTCGCGGCATCGGTGCCAAACGAGTTTTGACGATGCAAAACGATGCATTTGGACAAAATAAAAGTTTTTGACACTCGGAGACCAAGTTTACATGCGTGCAACACACGCAAAACGCGATTTCTCGATTTGGCTGTTTGACGCGTTTTCGCTCGCGGCATCGGTGCCAAACGAGTGTTAACGATGCAAAACAATGGATTTGCACAAAATCAAGGTTTTTGACACTCGGCGACCGAGTTTACATGCGTCCAACGCTCGCAAAACGCGATGTCTCATTTTAGTTGTTTGACGCATTTTCGCTCGCGGCATCGGTGACAAACGAGTTTCAACGATGCAAAACGATGCATTTGCACAAAATAAAAGGTTTTAACACTCAACGACCGAGTTTACATGCGTGCAGCGCTCGCAAAACGTGATTTCTCGATTTGGCTGAATGACGGTTTTTCGCTCGCGGCATCGGTGCCAACGAGTTTTGACGATGCGAAACGATGCATTTGGACAAAATAAAGGTTTTTGACACTCGGAGACCAAGTTTACATGCGTGCAACACTCGCAAAACGCGATTTCTCGATTTGGCTGTTTGACGCGTTTTCGCTCGCGGCATCGGTGCCAAACGAGTGTCAACGATGCAAAACGATGGATTTGCACTAAATCAAGGTTTTTGACACTCGACGGCCGAGTTTACATGCGTGCAGCACTCGCAAAACGTGATTTCTCGATTTGGCTGATTGACGGTTTTTCGCTCGCGGGATCGGTGTCAAACGAGTTTCAACGATGCAAAACGTTAGATTTGCACAAAATAAAGGTTTTTGACACTCGGTGACCGAGTTTACATGCATGCAGCACTCGCAAAACGTGATTTCTCGATTTGGCTGAATGACGGTTTTTCGCTCGCGGCATCGGTGCCAAACGAGTTTTGACGATGCAAAACGATGCATTTGGACAGAATAAAGGTTTTTGACACTCGGAGACCAAGTTTACATGCGTGCAACACTCGCAAAACGCGATTTCTCGATTTGGCTGTTTGACGCGTTTTCGCTCGCGGCATCGGTGCCAAACGAGTGTCAACGATGCAAAACGATGGATTTGCACAAAATCAAGGTTTTTGACACTCGACGGCCGAGTTTACATGCGTGCAGCACTCGCAAAACGTGATTTCTCGATTTGGCTGATTGACGGTTTTTCGCTCGCGGCATCGGTGCCAAACCAGTGTTAACGATGCAAAACGATGGATTTGCACGAAATCAAGGTTTTTGACACTCGGCGACCGAGTTTACATGCGTCCAACGCTCGCAAAACGCGATTGCTCGATTTGGCTGATTGACGCTTTTTCGCTTGCGGCATCAGTGCCAAACGAGTGTTAACGATGCAAAACGATGCATTTTCACAAAATAAAGGTTTTTGTCACTCGGAGACCGAGTTTACATGTGTGCAACGCTCGCAAAACGCGATGGCTCGATTTGGCTGATTGACGCTTTTTCACTCGCGGCATCGGTGCCAAACGAGTTTCAAAGATGCAAAACGATGCATTTGCACAAAATAAAAGTTTTTGAAACTCGGCGACCGAGTTTACATGCGTGCAGCACTCGCAAAACGTGATGTCTCGATTTGGCTGATTGACTGTTTTTCGCTCGCGGCATCGGTGCCAAACGAGTGTTAACGATGCAAAACGATGGATTTGCACAAAATCAAGGTTTTTGACTTTCGGTGACCGAGTTTACATGCGTGCAGCGCTCGTAAAACGTGATTTATCGATTTGGCTGATTGACGGTTTTTCGCTCTCGGCATCGGTGCCAAACGAGTTTTGACGATGCAAAACGATACATTATCACGAAATAAAGGTTTTTGACACTCGGTGACCGAGTTTACATGCGTGCAACACTCGGAAAACGCGATTTCCCGATTTGGCTGATTAACGCATTTTCACTCTCGGCATTGGTGCCAAACGAGTCTCAACGATGCAAAACGATGCATTTGCACAAAATAAAAGGTTTTGACACTCGGCGACCGAGTTTACATGCGTGCAGCGCTCGCAAAACGCGATTTCTCGATTTGGCTGATTGACGCTTTTTCGCATGCGGCATCAGTGCCAAACGAGTGTTAACGATGCAAAACGATGCATTTTCACAAAATAAAGGTTTTTGTCACTCGGTGACCGAGTTTACATGCGTGCAACACTCGCAAAACGCGATTTCTCGATTTGGCGGATTAACGCCTTTTCACTCTCGGCATTGGTGCCAAACGAGTCTCAACAATGCAAAACGATGGATTTGCACAAAATCAAAGTTTTTGACACTCGGTGACCGAGTTTACATGCGTGCAGCGCTCGTAAAACGTGATTTATCGATTTGGCTGATTGACGGTTTTTCGCTCGCGGCATCGGTGCCAAACGAGTTTTGACGATGCAAAACGATGCATTCGCACAAAATAAAGGTTTTTGACACTCGGAGACCGAGTTTAAATAACGGTAACGAGACCGAGCAAAATAAAGGTTTTTGACACTGGGAGACCGAGTTTACATGCGTGCAACACTCGCAAAACGCGATTTCTCGATTTAGCTGTTTGACGCATTTTCGCTCGCGGCATCGGTGCCAAGCGAGTTTCAACGATGCAAAACGATGCATTTGCACAAAATAAAAGTTTTTGACACTCGGCGACCGAGTTTACATGCGTGCAGCACTCGCAAAACATGATTTCTCGATTTGGCTGATTGACGGTTTTTCGCTCGCGGCATCGGTGCCAAACCAGTGTTAACGATGCAAAACGATGGATTTGCACAAAATCAAGGTTTTTGGACTCTCGGTGACCGAGTTTGCATGCGGGCAACGCTCACAAAACGCGATGGCTTGATTTGGCTGATTGACGCCTGTTCACTCGCGGTATCGGTGCCAAACGAGTTTCAACGATGCAAAAAGATGCATTTGCACAAAATAAAGGTTTTTGTCACTCGCAGACCGAGCTTACATGCATGCAACGCTCGCAAAACGCGATGTCTCATTTTAGTTGTTTGACGCATTTTCGCTCGCGGCATCGGTGCCAAACGAGTTTCAACGATGCCAAACGATGCATTTGCACGAAATAAAAGGTTTTGACACTCGGCGAACGAGTGTACATGCGCGCAACGCTCGCAAAACGCGATGTCTCATTTTAGTTGTTTGACGCATTTTCGCTCGCGGCATCGGTGCCAAACGAATTTCAACGATGCAAAACGATGCATTTGCACAAAATAAAAGGTTTTGACACTCGGCGACCGAGTTTACATGCGTGCAGCGCTCGCAAAACGTGATTTCTCGATTTGGCTGATTGACGGTTTTTCGCTCGCGGGATCGGTGCCAAACGAGTTTCAACGATGCAAAACGTTAGATTTGCACAAAATAAAGGTTTTTGACTCTCGGTGACCGAGTTTGCATGCGTCCAACGCTCGCAAAACGCGATTTCTCGATTTAGCTGTTTGACGCATTTTCGCTCGCGGCATCGGTGCCAAGCGAGTTTCAACGATGCAAAACGATGCATTTGCACAAAATAAAAGTTTTTGACACTCGGCGACCGAGTTTACATGCGTGCAGCACTCGCAAAACATGATTTCTCGATTTGGCTGATTGACGGTTTTTCGCTCGCGGCATCAGTGCCAAACGAGTGTTAACGATGCAAAACGATGCATCTGCACAAAATAAAGGTTTTTGACACTCGGAGACCGAGTTTACATGCGTGCAACGCTCGCAAAACGCGATGGCTCGATTTGGCTGATTGACGCTTTTTCACTCGCGGCATCGGTGCCAAACGAGTTTCAACGATGCAAAACGTTACATTTGCACAAAATAAAGGTTTTTGACACTCGGTGACCGAGTTTACATGCGTGCAGCGCTCGTAAAACGTGATTTATCGATCTGGCTGATTGACGGTTTTTCGCTTGCGGCATCAGTGCCAAACGAGAGTTAACGATGCAAAACGATGCATTTGCACAAAATAAAGGTTTTTGACACTCGGAGACCGAGTTTACATGCGTGCAACACTCGCAAAACGCGATTTCTCGATTTAGCTGTTTGACGCATTTTCGCTCGCGGCATCGGTGCCAAGCGAGTTTCAACGATGCAAAACGATGCATTTGCACAAAATAAAAGGTTTTGACACTCGGCGACCGAGTTTACATGCGTGCAGCACTCGCAAAACATGATTTCTCGATTTGGCTGATTGACGGTTTTTCGCTCGCGGCATCGGTGCCAAACGAGTGTTAACGATGCAAAACGATGGATTTGCACAAAATCAAGGTTTTTGACTCTCGGTGACCGAGTTTGCATGCGTGCAACGCTCACAAACCGCGATGGCTTGATTTGGCTGATTGACGCTTGTTCACTCGCGGCATCGGTGCCAAAAGAGTTTCAACGATGCAAAACGATGCATTTGCACAAACTAAAAGGTTTTGACACTCGGCGACCGAGTTTACATGCGTGCAGCGCTCGCAAAACGCGATGTCTCATTTTAGTTGTTTGACGCATTTTCGCTCGCGGGATCGGTGCCAAACGAGTTTCAACGATGCAAAACGTTACATTTGCACAAAATAAAGGTTTTTGACACTCGGTGACCGAGTTTACATGCGTGCAGCGCTCGTAAAACGTGATTTATCGATTTGGCTGATTGACGGTTTTTCGCTTGCGGCATCAGTGCCAAACGAGAGTTAACGATGCAAAACGATGCATTTGCACAAAATAAAGGTTTTTGACACTCGGGGACCGAGTTTACATGCGTGCAACACTCGCAAAACGCGATTTCTCGATTTCGCTGTTTGACGCATTTTCGCTTGCGGCATCGGTGCCAAGCGAGTTTCAACGATGCAAAACGATGCATTTACACAAAATAAACGTTTTTGACACTCGGCGACCGAGTTTATATGCGTGCAGCACTCGCAAAACGTGATTTCTCGATTTGGCTGATTGGCGGTTTTTCGCTCGCGGGATCGGTGCCAAACGAGTTTCAACGATGCAAAACGTTACATTTGCACAAAATAAAGGTTTTTGACACTCGGTGACCGAGTTTATATGCGTGCAGCGCTCGTAAAACGTGATTTATCGATTTGGCTGATTGACGGTTTTTCGCTTGCGGCATCAGTGCCAAACGAGAGTTAACGATGCAAAACGATGCATTTGCACAAAATAAAGGTTTTTGACACTCGGAGACCGAGTTTACATGCGTGCAACGCTCGCAAAACGCGATGTCTCATTTTAGTTTGTGAGGAAAATTCTTATTTTCCGCCACCTTCGTGCGCTCTCCTCGTCCGTCGCCAAATGCCGGTGGGCGCCAGCCGATTTTTATTTTTATTTTACGCGGGCGGAATCGACAAACCGCCCGAAACCGAAAACGCAAACGTAACTAACCTAACTGGCGGCGGACTCGGAGAGGCGGTTCACGGAAATCTCGGGGTCGCTCAGTGTGTAGGTTTGTGGAGAGAGGGCGTGGAATCTTGGTGGCACCGAATAAGGCGAACACGAAATTAAACGGAAAATTCGGTCGGCATATTTTATTGATATTACTCCCAAAAATTTACAACGGACATAACCGCGATCGAAAATGAGATAACGAGAGAACGAGAGAACAAGATAGCGAGAACAAGATAACGGGAACGCGAAACTCGAAAAACCCGAACCGGAAATCGAATAAAACTAAAACGAAAGCTCCCTAAAACTAACACCATCACCAGATAACTCCCGAAAACGTATGCGACATCGGAAGGGAACGTGAGATAACACACGCGACCGAATCAGAGAACACACGATACACATACTCGAAAACCAGATAACGCACGGTAAATGTACGCGAAAAGAAAACCAGATAACACACGGTACACATACCCGAAAACCAGATAACGCACGGTAAATGTACGCGAAAACCCAGGTAACACACGTTATGAATGCGCACGAAAATCCAGGGAACACTCGATAAAGGTACACGAAAACTCAGAGAACACGCGATAAATGCGCACGAAAATTCAGAGAACACTCGGTAAAGGTGCACGAAAATCTAGAGAACACGCGATAAATATGCGCCAAAATCCATAGAACACGCGATAAATGTGCACCAAAATCCAGAGAACACGCGATAAATGCGCACGAAAATCCAGAGAACACTCGATAACTGTGCGCGAAAAACCCGAAAACCGAAAGAATAAGCGCGGGGGCCCAGATAACGCGCGAATAATTACACGCGGATAACCAGGTAACACTCGAGCACATAAGACCGAAAGTTAGAGAGAACGATCGCGAACTAGCCGAGGCTCACACAATATCACTATTCACGGTAATCCGAGTGTCCCGGTGGAAGGCGGCTGAAAAGAAAATAAACCTGTGGGCGATAACAGAAAGTATGCGAAGAGATCACCGGTAAATCAGAGAGAGAACGTCGGAAAACGTATTCAGAGAACATCGACGTACAGAGAGAACTCCCGAGATATCGGAAAAGAGACCACCGGTACCCAATTAATTCCGAATATTAAAGATAACAGGTCGAGAACGACCGACTAATCACCCTATTTCCAAAGATAACGCATCGGGAACACCCGACATACGCATAGACCATGCACCAAAAAACGAATCGTAAAAAGGTAACATGAGGTAACATGAGGTAATATGAGGTAACATGAGGTAACATACGATAACATGAGGTAACATACGATAACATGAGGTAACATAAGATAACAGGAGAGAACAGGAGAGAACAAGAGAACAGCTGCTCCGGCCGGAGGCCGGCCGACGAGAGAGCGTCGGGCCTGAGTTCTCGACCCAGCAGAGCCGCGCGAGGCGCTCGCCCCACCCTTACCTTGATCCCACTCCTGGGTGACGCGCGGCGATGCTGTTGCGGCGGTGCGCGCGCACACGCGAGCACCCGAAGGAACCCGAATCTTGCCGAAGGGAACGGCGATGCCGAAAACCAACGAAGACGCCCGAAGTACCGAGCGCTGCGGAGAGATAACTGACGAAACTTAAACGGACCGGAAAATGACTGGACTGTCGTGGTGATGGTCGGTAACGAGGGAATCTCCTCGTGACGTGGGGTTCCGAACAAACGTAAACGTAAAGATAACGGAATAGATAACGGAAAAGATACGGAAAAGATAACGGAACGACCTGGCAATCCGAGCGTCGGCGTGGTCGTTAGCGCCTCCGCTGCGGCCTTCCACCTCAACCTGAAACTTATGCAATCTTTCCCCCAAGCGTCACTTTTCTTTTGGAGCGCCGGAATTTCACCGGTCCTCTATCCTCTCGCACGACGCAACCTAAGCGTTACCGCCGAAGTATACCGGGTGGCACAGTAGTGTCGGCCCTGATCCGCGGTAAATTCAGCACACTGACCACGAAAACTGACCGTCAGATAACACGTGGAGGTAACAGTATCGCGAAACCGGAGGGCGGCTGATCAGAGGTCGGAGGGAACGCGTCGAAAGCCACAGATTCGCGACTCTGCAGGCCGGGGGACAGAAGTTCTCAAAAAATTCTGTCACAGTCCCCCCTTCCTTGACCGGTCCATATCGGATTTCGGTAATAAACCCCCCCTTAAATAAGATAACATAAATACGGACCCACAACCTGGGAACCCCCAACGGAATGGTAAACGAAAATAAAGTTGACAATTGTTGGTACTTAGATTTTGTGCTTTAATTGCTGTCTTTCTACCTGACAGTCGTACCTTAACTACTGAACAATTCAGTCACATACCAAAAGGTAATTAAGGTAACACAGTCGAAAAAGATAGCTGTAATAACCGCAAACGATAATAAAGATAACACAGTCTTGACGCAATCGCGTTAATATCGAAAGGGTGATAAAGATAACACAGCCCTGAAGGGAACGCGGTAATATCAAAAATAACAAAGATAACACGAGATTGGGAATGGCCCTAAGGCACTCTTGGTTCTGTTTTCCCATGTGTTGGTCGAGTTTTACGGTCTTCCCGAGACTATTACAAATAGATAACGCGCGGTTGGGAGTGGCTTAAGGCCGTTGGCATGATCCCAGACTTTTGGGCGAGTTTTAGGTCTTCCCGGGACCAACTGACCTACAAAGGTAACGTGATCGGACGGTGGTTCACTGGTTTTGGTCGAGTTTTCTTTTAGGTCTTCCCGGGACCACCCTTCGCAGATAACGCGAAGTTGGGACTGGCCTAAGTGCCGCGGTGTTCGTTTCCCAAATGTTTTGGTCGAGTTTTACGTCTTCCCGGGACCAGACCACCCACGTTCTCCAGATAACAGTACAGATAACATTATCCTACCGATCTTAGTCAGGTACGGAGGGCGCCGTTATGGCAGTTACACCTAGTCAGTCGATAGCATTAACCAAATAACAAAGATAGCATTAACACAGTCGGAGTTAGCACTAACGGAGATAGCATTAACAAAAACTATACGGTAGCACCAGCAAAAGAGAGTATTGTCTCGGAGGTAACACAAAAAAGAATAGTATCAAAAAAGATAACACGGCAGTACAAAAAACCAGGTTGATCGCCTAAACAAAAGAATATCGCAGTTCGCGTGGAGATAACGCAGCAGGTACAAAAAACTAAAAGATCACTCGTTTCGGAGGTAACATTACGCAGAAAAAGAGATAACACGGCATAAAAATAACTAAAAAATGATGGCAGTTCGCTCAAAAAGATAACGCAGCATGGTTAAAAAAAAGATTGTCTCCAAGATAACAAGGTGTCGGCGACGACGCTTCGCCTCGACTTCCCTCAATACCAAGAGGGTCCTGGGAGGAGGTCCCGGTAATCCACCTGGTGGGAATACGGCTCGTCACCGTACTCGCTTTCCTGCGGAGTCGGGGCTCGCGGGTACTCCACCGCTGGTGGTGCTGGTGTCTGTGAACCCTGATGGGCGTACTCCGAATGCGCATAACAGGACGGTGTCCTGAAGACGCCGTAGTCGTCTGGCCGAGGGGTCGTGTGCGTGCTGATCCTGGCACTTCCCAGATGTTGACGAGGGGGTCTCTCAGACAAGGCCCTCGGGATCTGGTCACGGGGGAGGTTGCGTCCCAGAACGGGCACATAGGGCCCTCTGGTCTCCCATCCCCGTGAACAGCGTGGGCACGTCCTCATGGTCACGTGCCGATACCCGCAGCCGTAGCAAAAGAGGTCCCGACTCGGGTTCGGGCACTGACGGTACGTGTGCCCGGACCGGCGGCAGTCGAAGCAGAAAACTCCCGATCGTTCCCGTTGGACGAAGCGGGAGCTCGTGACCACTGGCGGAGATGGCGTCGGGGGTGGTGTCTCCAATAACACCAGGGTTTGCGCCGGTCTGACTTGGAGGAGCTTCCCGTGGTCAGGTTCCACGGTGGTCACCCCAGCGACAGTTGCAGGTGCAGCGTCGGATTCCGTGGAGGCGAGGCTGACCTCCGTCGGGACGGTGGTCGCGTCCGACAAAGGGGACGTCGACGGGGCCGCAATCGCTTCCGCCTCACCGGGGAGGTCGTCCTCCGCTTCCATTTCCAAATACTCGTCATCCTCGACGAGCTGTACCTGACCCTTCAGCACCTCCACCGAAGTGATCTTGAGTTGAGGTACAGTCGGGGTGGCGTCGTCAGGTTGAGTGACGACTGTCGTCGCGCTCGCCAAGCTGACGGTGCGTGAGCTGCTGGAGCTAGAGCTCGAGCTCGAGGAGGAGCTGTCGTCCTCTGGGCGTGCTGGGAATGATGGCGCCTGCGGGTTTCCCAGTCGGACCATCTCCTCGAGAGCTTCAACAAAGCCGGGATGGCGGCTCTCCATCCTCCAGCAGGCGGCCACGTAGGGTCGCAACGGAGCCCAAGCTGACTCGCTTGTCGGCTCGGCCGGAAATTCCGGCTGGTCTTCCATCATCTCGTCGACCTCTTCCTGATCCAGTTGCAGGGGCGCACCCAGATCTGCCAAGGCGCCGGTGATGGCGCAAACCAATGGGGACTCGGGATCCGAGTTCTGCATGGCGGCGGTACTCTTCCCTCTTTTTCTTTTTCCTGTAGGGGAGAAGTGCACGGATGATGTGGTGAAGAGAACAGCGAGATGGTCAAAGTAGGAGAGATAACGAGGTAACTGCGAGAAATATTCAGGTAACGGAGGGGTAATTGGGGTCTAAGTTAACGTGTGCGCGCGTCCCCTCCCGTGAGGGTCGGTTCGGATTCCGGAGTTCGATACGGCTTCAAGTCTTGAACCGAGATAACGCCTTGTGCTCGACCCGCGAAGTCAGTTAATTCATATCGCACCCGAGATAACTTCTTGGAGATAACAAATGGGCCGTCGAACGGCTTGGCCAAAGCAGCCGAAAACTGTTTGGCGGCGTTCGACAAACGATGGGTGCGGCGGAGCACCAGGTCCCCGACAGCGAACTCTCGGTCCCGATGACGGAGGTTATAATAGTGAGCTTGGCTCTGGTTGGCCTCACCCAGCGCGTGCACCAACGTTTTTCGCAGGGTGTCGAGTCGCTTCATGCGATCCACCCACTCCTGTGGTTTCCTCTCCGAAATCTCTATCTCCCCCTCGACTTCTCGTTTCAGTGAGATCGCGGGCAGGGGCTCTCGGCCAAAGTTCGCGAAAGCGGGGGTGACGTTAATGGAGCCGTGGTGCGCCGAGTTATAGGCGAACCGAAATTCCCGCAAATGCACGTCCCATTCGCGTTGGTCGTTCTCAATGTAGGCTCGAAGCATCATTTTCAGTACCCGATTCACCCTCTCGACCGGGTTGGCCTGGGGATGATAGGGTGGCGTCGTCGTATGACGGGTGCCTGTGAGCTTCGTCAGCCCCTGGATCTCCTTGTTGATGAATTCGGTGCCGTTATCGGTAAGCAACACTCTTGGTGTGCCCCAGCGGCAGATAACAATGTCGTTCAGGGCTTCGCTGATCGCTTTCCCAGTGGCTCGACGCAAGGGAACAACCTCGATCCACTTCGTGAAGAGGTCTTGGATCACGAGAATGTAGGAAAACCCAGCTTTGCTACGCGTCACTGGCCCCATAATGTCCGCAGCTATCGTCGTCCACGGTTCTTCGCTAACCCGGCGACCCATGTGGCCTGCGGGAGGTCTCTGTTCGACCTTGACGCGCTGGCAAATATCACATGTGCAAATGTGAGCCACCACGTCTTGCAACATCTTGGGCCAGTAGTACTGGTTGCTCAGCCGACGGAATGTTTTATCGACGCCGAGATGTCCCGACTGGGGAGTCTCGTGACACTCGGAGATAGCACGGGGTCGGAGCTCCCGAGGTAACACCAACTTCCAATCGTCCAGATCGGCCATTTCGACTGCGATAAAGCTGTTCAAGCGGTGGTAGTAGAGTCTACCATCCGTGATCCGCCAGTCAGGGAAACGCTCTGGGGCATGCATGACGTCTCGATACCGTCGTGAATACCAGCGATCTTGCGTGGTGGTGATGCCGAACGCGACCTCCTGGGTGCTTTCTGTACTCTCAGGAGTTCGAGATAACGCGTCCGGAACGTGGTGGAGCGCACCACGTCGGTGAATGATCTTAAAATCGTACTCTAATAATTCGAGGGCCCAACGAGCTAACCGTCCTGTTGGGTTCTTCAAATTGTGAAGCCAACGTAGGCTGCTATGGTCGGAGATCACGGTGAACGTGTATCCCTCTAGATAACAGCGACATTTCCGAATAGACCAGATAACAGCTAAACACTCTTGTTCCGTGACCGTGTACTTCCTTTCTGCGTCAGTCAGAGAACGACTGACATAGGCGATTACGCGTTCCTGTCCCTCAATGACTTGCGTCAGGACAGCTCCTAGGCCTACGCTACTCGCGTCGGTCTGGAGGGTGAAAGGGAGTTCAAAGTTCGGACACGCTAGGATCGGGGCCGTCGCGAGGTGGGTCTTGAGTTGGTGGAATGCGGTTCGTTGTTCCTCGGCCCATACCCAGGGTTGAGTCCCTTTGGTGAGGCGGGTCAAGGGTTCCGCGATCGTGGCGAATTCGGGGACGAACCGGCGGTACCAGGAAGCCATTCCTAGGAACCGACGTAACTGCTTGAGATTCTGTGGTGCGGGGTAATCAACGACCGGCGCCACCTTCTCTGGGTCTACCTGCAGGCCCTCCGAATCCACAATAAACCCCAGATAACGAACTTGCGAGCGACAGAATTCGCACTTATCGCGATTGATGCTCAAGCCAGCCTCCTGGATCTTAGATAACACTTGTCCGAGCCAATGCAGGTGCTCTCCGAAGGCTCTGGTCACGACAATAATGTCGTCCAGGTAAACAAAGACCTGGGGATACATTTCTGTACCAACGAGACGATCGAGCAGGCGTTGGAACGTCGCGGGAGCGTTGGTCAGACCGTAGGGCATTCGCTTGAATTCGAATAACCCGCGACCAGGTACTACGAACGCGGTAATCTCCCGGGATTCGGGTTCGAGCGGAATCTGAAAATAGGCTTGACTGAGGTCAAGAGTCGTTATGTAGTGGGCTTGGCGTAGCTCATCCAGAATCCCTGACATGTTTGGGATTGGATACGCGTCACGCTTCGTGACGGCATTGACGCGCCGGAAGTCGATGCAAAAACGGTACTTTCCGTTGGGCTTTTTCACCATGACGACCGGGCTCGACCAATCGCTCTTTGATGGTTGGATGATGTCGTCACGTAACATGGTATCCACCTCATTCCACATAACATCTCGAATCGCCGGAGTGACGTGGTACGGTCGCTGCCGGATAGGCGCGCTGTCACCCACGTCGATGTGGTGAGAAGTTAAGGAGGTAACACCGGGCTTGTCAGTCGCCGGAGGTAACATTGACTCGAGAAACTGCGAGAGTTGGGCGGATTCAGCCTCGTCCAAGACACGTAGGCCGCGGCATAAGATAACAGTAGACGCATGTTCCGCTGGAACGAAAGAGAACACTCGAGTGGGTTCGTCACGGTAGTACCACGATTTTCCGAAGAAGTCTACGACCATTTTTGCGGCACGGAGGAAGTCTATGCCCAGGATCAAATCCTCAGCCAATGAAGGCATGAGATAGGCCACTGTTTCGATCTTTCGATCGTGTAGGTCGACGCTGAACTCCGATGCCTGATTCACCATCTCGATTTGTTGGGCTGCGAGCATTACCCGAAGCGGGCGAACTTCGCGGGGTTCTATCCCAATCTGGGAGAACAACTGGATTCCAGCGATCCCTGCGAACGTTCTGGTAGCTCCTGAGTCCACGAGGGCTCTGATCGCGCGTCCCCCGATTTCGAGATCGAGATAGAACGACACGGAATCTCGTCCGGCTGCCGCACTAGCTGCGGTGTCAGGACGTGCAAGGTCAGGATTGCAGAACGGGCAGTTTTGGGTGGTGACGCCCGAATAACTGCACCTGTAACAAAATACCCGTCGTGGCTCTGGACAGTCTCGGTGACGATGACCGGTGGCTCGACAATTCCAGCAGATGCTGTCAGAATTTTCCCGACGCGGCTGGTTGGGGCCAGCTCGTGGCGGAGTCGGTGTAGTCGCGATAACCGGAGCCGGTGATGGAATCACCGGGGGTTGTCGAGGTAACAGTGGTTTTGGGCTGAACCGAGGTGGTCCAGCTGCAGCTGGTGGTGTATTCCGGGGGCGGGAGGCGGCGTGTGGAGTCGCTCCTGTGGCTCGTGATGGAGTACGGGGTTGTCGCTCATCTCGGGCTCCCTCGAGATATTCGAGGTCCTCCGAGCTCCCGGCGGGGTCAATTGCCCCTGCATCCGCCGTAGCGTGAGCTTGTCTAGCCCTGATATATGGGCGACGGCCGGCACCAACTGGAGATAGTCCGTGAAAAGCGAAACCTGGACACAAGGAGTTCTCAGGTTTCGGGGGAGGTCGGGGCTTGTCCGCGGATTCGAACACCTTCTGGTGCCTCATCGCGATAGCCTCCAGCGTGTCCATAGACAACCCTTCGTAGAGGGGGAGGATCACGCGGTATTCCGGGAGGAGATTCCGGTGCGTGTACCGAACCTGTTCCCCGTCTGCCCACCTCGGGCTCGTGCGGGAGAACAATCCCCGCATACAGGTGATATATTGCCCCACATCTTCTCCCTGACCCTGTGTTCGGTCCGAAATTTCCTCCCGTAACGCTATTTGGTAATCGGGATCACCGTAATGGCGGCGAAATGCGGCCTTTGCGGTTTCCCAGGTACGGAACTCGTGGGAGTGTCCTCGATACCATATCAAGGCACCCCCGCGGAGTACGAAAGGGAGAGCTTTTAGTAGCTCGATGTCCCGAACTGTCAGGAAAGCTCGACCCTCCTCGATGCGAGTTATAAAGTCCTCTACATCCTCTCCCCGGGTGCCTGTGAACGACAGGTCCCAACGCTTCATATTATTTAATAACATGGCCGCGGGGATAGGTCGTGCAAATCCCTGATCCTGTTCCTCGTCCGGGAAATAATAGTCGTCGGGCTGAGGTCTCAAGCGTTCACGGGGACCGCCTTGACTCGCGGTGGGCATCCCGAGGGCCGGAGGAAGCGCGCGTTCCGGCCGTATTGAGATATAACTTGACGCGACCGAGTTTGCGTCGTCGTCGGTCACGTCATTCCTGACTGGAGCACCCGTGCTCGTACCGATTGGCTGTCGCTCGGGTGGGCAGCGGGTCACGACGAGTTCGGGTACCACCCGAGGTCGCCGAGTGGTCGGGCGTTTCTTAGGGGCTGCCGGTGGATCAAGTTGATCCGTCTGCACGCCCTGAGAGGTGGTTGGCTTCTGATCACGATCGAGGTAATCGTAACCTCCCACCGCTCCCTCGTCCTCACTCATGGGGACAGAATTCCCGGGAGGTCCCTTTGGGAGGGCCCCGAGGTTGAGATCCTGCCGGCTCATCCTGAGCCGGGAGGATAGTTAACGTGGGAGAGGCGGTCGACCTGGTAGCACGCCCAGGGTGACGCGGATTCCCGAAAAGTCGGCAAAAATGGAATTGGGAGTAACCGATCGTGGGGGCGCAAAAAAAAATACAAAAAAACAAAAAAAAGATGAAAAGCACGAAAGATAATAGAAAAGAATGGCGGTCGGTACCACCAAAGCCGGAAGATAACAAAAGATAACGAGGGTAAGGGGGTGCAGAAATACAAAAAAAAACAAAAAAAGAAAAAAAAACGGAAGATAATAGAAAGAGTGGCGGTCGGCACCACCAAAACCGGGAGATAACAAAAGATAACGAGGGTAAGGGGTGTAGAAATACAAAAAAAACAAAAAAAGATAACAAAAAACACGAAAGATAATAGAAAAGAGTGGCGTTCGGCACCACCAAAACCGGAAGATAACAAAAGATAACGATGGTAAGGGGGTGTAAAAAAAAGAAAACAAAAAAAAAGAAAATAATTGGGGAGTATCGACGGTCGGTAACTTCCAAAAGAAGAAAAATCGAAAGGTAACAACAGATAACAGCGGTCGGGGTGTCAAAGAAGCAAAAAGAGGGTAATGTAGAGGTACCGACGGTCGGTAACCAAAAAGAAAGTCGGGAGGTAACGCCGACTCTCGACGATAGCGGCGCAAAACAAAAAAAGAAATGTTCGGAAAATATCGACAACCGCAAGAGTGACGAGAGAGAACGTAAAACTAAAATTCACCGATAGCACCCAACCGACTGATCACCGAAGGGTAATCCGGATGTCGGGAGGTTGACCGAAACCACGAGGTCGCAAACCCGAACACAAAAAAAAAAAAAAAAATCAAATGGTCGATCGTCAATCGGGTGATTACCCGAGAAGCGTCACCGGGCTCGAGCGACGACCCGTTAACCGGGAGATAACACACAAAAAAAAACTCGATTCGTCACCCGAAAGTCGAGCGGGTGTACCGGGAAATGTCACTAAAGTCGAACTATAATTCGATAATCGGAAGATAACACTCAAAAATAAAAAGAACTCGATTGATAACCCGAAGATCGAGCGGTTGTACCGGAAAGCGTCGCCGAAATCGAACGATAATCCGATAATCCGGAGATAACACGGAAAAAAGGAACTCAGAGTCCCGCGGAAGAACTGAGAGATCGCCCGGTACCGAAAGGTAACACGAAAACCGAATAATCGTTCGAAAATCCGAAAGCGAAAACCCGAAAGAAAAACCGAAGATCGCACAACCGCCGAAAAATCACGAGGTAACTCACGACCGGAATACGCGAACCGGAATAATCGTTGAAATACACCACCACCAGAGAACGTACGAAAATCGCGAGGTAACACCCGAAAGAGAACACGTGAACCGGGATATTCGTCGAAAAATCCCGACACGAGAGAACGTAGTAGCTGTCGCGAGATAACACCCGAAAGCGAACGCCAAGATGGCGGCGACGCGCACGAACACGAGGCTGGTCACACGCGAGACGGCACGGCGCGGCAGCGGGCCCCCGAGGGCAATTTAGTCACTGGGGACAGGATCGGGGTGTGTAATTCCTCGCAAATATTCAATTAATCGGCTCACTCGTTACCTCGCTGGGTGTTTGTAGTCCGAGTATCGTACTCGCAGATAGCTGGGTGTCGAGCGGCTCTACGTCCACCTCGTAGTATGAGCGGCGTCCAACTGCCGGCTTCCGGCACGCGGACGGAGGTCCTGCGGCCGGCGCGGTGGTGGGGGTAGCGGCCGCGGCGGCGGCTGCCTAGCAGCGCCGCCAGGCGCAGGTGCGGCCCACGACGGGGTGCCGTCGCCGGGCCCCCCGCTCAGGGGCGGCCTCAACGGGTCCCTTTCGGCCCGTCGAAATTCTTTTGATTTTTCGCGATTTTGCCCCCGTAAGTCGCCGAGGGAATTCGCAATCGCGGCGGCGTTAATTGGCCGGCTTTTTCCTCCTTTTTTTTCCCAGGCAAGCGGTTGCTATCGAGGCAAACCGCTGGCAGATAACTCAAAAAGGTAAAAAAAGTTTTTTTTTTTTTTTTTTTTTTTTTCCTTTCAGGCGAGCGAGTGCCGAAGGCAGGTCGCTGGCAGATAACTCAAAAAATTTTTCCAGGTGAGCGAGTGCCGATGTGGCAGGTCGCTGGCAGATAACTCAAAAAAATTTGTTTTTTTTTCTCTTTTTTTTTCCTTTTAATGAGGCAGGTCGCTAGCAGGCGACAACCATATAGTTTCATAGATATATATTTTTTTTTTCCCGAAGATAACACAAGAGAACGGAGATAACTACCGAAACCGAAAATATACCGACCGAACCGAAAAGATAACTATTTAATCGCGAAACTAAATTCCAAAAGATAACACTCAACCGTTTATTCAGTGCCAGGTGGGACCCACGTTGGGCGCCAATTGTGAGGAAAATTCTTATTTTCCGCCACCTTCGTGCGCTCTCCTCGTCCGTCGCCAAATGCCGGTGGGCGCCAGCCGATTTTTATTTTTATTTTACGCGGGCGGAATCGACAAACCGCCCGAAACCGAAAACGCAAACGTAACTAACCTAACTGGCGGCGGACTCGGAGAGGCGGTTCACGGAAATCTCGGGGTCGCTCAGTGTGTAGGTTTGTGGAGAGAGGGCGTGGAATCTTGGTGGCACCGAATAAGGCGAACACGAAATTAAACGGAAAATTCGGTCGGCATATTTTATTGATATTACTCCCAAAAATTTACAACGGACATAACCGCGATCGAAAATGAGATAACGAGAGAACGAGAGAACAAGATAACGAGAACAAGATAACGGGAACGCGAAACTCGAAAAACCCGAACCGGAAATCGAATAAAACTAAAACGAAAGCTCCCTAAAACTAACACCATCACCAGATAACTCCCGAAAACGTATGCGACATCGGAAGGGAACGTGAGATAACACACGCGACCGAATCAGAGAACACACGATACACATACTCGAAAACCAGATAACGCACGGTAAATGTACGCGAAAAGAAAACCAGATAACACACGGTACACATACCCGAAAACCAGATAACGCACGGTAAATGTACGCGAAAAACCCAGGTAACACACGTTAAAGGTACGCGAAAACCCAGGTAATGCCCGATAAATGTACGCGGAAACGAAAACCAGATAACACACGGCACCCATACGCGAAAACCCAGATAACGCACGGTAAATGTACGTGAAACCCAGAGAACACTCAATAAATGTGCACGGAAATCTAGAGAACACGCGATAAATGTACCCGGAAATCCAGAGAACACGCGATACAGGGGCACGAAAACCCAGAGAACACGCGGTAAATGCGCACGGAAAATCTAGAGAACACGCGGTAAATGCGCACCAAAATCCGAAGAACACGCGGTAAATGTGCATGGAAAATCCAGAGAACACGCGGTAAATACGCACCAAAATCCGAAGAACACTCGATAACTGTGCGCGAAAAATCCGAAAACCGAAAGAATAAGCGCGGGGCTCAGATAACGCGCGAATAATTACACGCGGATAACCAGGTAACACTCGAGCACATAAAACCGAAAGTTAGAGAGAACGATCGCGAACTAGCGGAGGCTCACACAATATCACTATTCACGGTAATCCGGATGTCCCGGTGGAAGGCGGCTGAAAAGAAAATAAACCTGTGGGCGATAACAGAAAATATGCGAAGAGATCACCGGTAAATCAGAGAGAGAACGTCGGAAAATGTATTCAGAGAACATCGACGTAGAGAGAGAACTCCCGAAACACACGAACAGAGAACACTGGTAAATCCCGGGAGAGAACGTCGGAAAACGTATTCAGAGAACATCGACGTACAGAGAGAACTCCCGAGATATCGGAAAAGAGACCACCGGTACCAAATTAATTCCAAATATTAAAGATAACAGGTCGAGAGCGACCGACCAATCACCCTACTTCCAAAGATAACGCATCGGGAACACCCGACATACGCATAGACCATGCACCAAAAAACGAAGCGTAAAAAGGTAACATGAGGTAACATGAGGTAACATGAGGTAACATGAGGTAACATAAGATAACATGAGATAACATAAGATAACAGGAGAGAACAGGAGAGAACAAGAGAACAGCTGCTCCGGCCGGAGGCCGGCCGACGAGAGAGCGTCGGGCCTGAGTTCTCGACCCAGCAGAGCCGCGCGAGGCGCTCGCCCCACCCTTACCTTGATCCCACTCCTGGGTGACGCGCGGCGATGCTGTTGCGGCGGTGCGCGCGCACACGCGAACACCCGAAGGAACCCGAATCTTGCCGAAGGGAACGGCGATGCCGAGAACCAACGAAGACGCCCGAAGTACCGAGCGCTGCGAAGAGATAACTGACGAAACTTAAACGGACCGGAAAATGACTGGACTGTCGTGGTGATGGTCGGTAACGAGGGAATCTCCTCGTGACGTGGGGTTCCGAACAAACGTAAACGTAAAGATAACGGAATAGATAACGGAAAGATACGGAAAAGATAACGGAACGACCTGGCAATCCGAGCGTCGGCGTGGTCGTTAGCGCCTCCGCTGCGGCCTTCCACCTCAACCTGAAACTGATGCAATCTTTCCCCCAAGCGTCACTTTTATTTTGGAGCGCCGGAATTTCACCGGTCCTCGATCCTCTCGCACGACGCAACCTAAGCGTTACCGCCGAAGTATACCGGGTGGCACAGTAGTGTCGGCCCTGATCCGCGGTAAATTCAGCACACTGACCACGAAAACTGACCGTCAGATAACACGTGGAGGTAACAGTATCGCGAAACCGGAGGGCGACCAATCAGAGGTCGGAGGGAACGCGTCGAAAGCCACAGATTCGCGACTCTGCGGCCGGGGGACAGAAGTTCTCAAAAAATTCTGTCACAATCGTTAACACTCGTTTGGCACCGATGCCGCGAGCGAAAATGCGTCAAACAGCCAAATCGAGCCATCGCGTTTTGCGAGCGTTGAACGCAAGTAAACTCGGTCGCTGAGTGTCAAAAACCTTTATTTTGTGCAAATGCATCGTTTTGCATCGTTGAAACTCGTTTGGCACCGATGCCGCGAGTGAAAAAGCGTTAATCAGCCAAATCGAGAAATCGGGTTTTGCGAGTGTTGTACTCATGTAAACTTGGTCACCGAGTGACAAAAACCTTTATTTTGTGAAAATGCATCGTTTTGCATCGTCAAAACTCGTTTGGCACCGATGCTGCGAGCGAAAAACCGTCAATCAGCTAAATCGATAAATCACGTTTTGCGAGCGCTGCACGCATGTAAACTCGGTCACCGAGTGTCAAAAACCTTTATTTTGTGCAAATCTAACGTTTTGCATCGTTGAAACTCGTTTGGCACCGATGCCGCGAGCGAAAAACCGTCAATCAGCCAAATCGAGAAATCGCGTTTTGCGAGTGTTGCACGCATGTAAACTCGGTCGCCGAGTGTCAAAAACCTTTATTTTTTGCAAATACATCGTTTTGCATCGTTGAAACTCGTTTAGCACCGATGCCGCGAGTGAAAAAGCGTCAAACAACTAAAATGAGACAACGCGTTTTGCGAGCGTTGCACGCATGTAAACTCGGTCTCCGAGTAACAAAAACCTCTATTTCGTGAAAATGCATCGTTTTGCATCGTTAACACTCGTTTGGCACTGATGCCGCAAGCGAAAAAGCGTCAATCAGCCAAATCGAGAAATCGCGTTCTGCGAGCGTTGCACGCATGTAAACTCGGTCGCCGAGTGTCAAAAACCTTGATTTTGTGCAAATCCATCGCTTTGCATCGTTAACACTCGTTTGGCACCGATGCCGCGAGCGAAGAACCGTCAATCCGCCAAATCGAGAAATCGCGTTTTGCGAGCGCTGCACGCATGTAAACACGGTCGCCGAGTGTCAAAAACTTTTATTTTGAGCAAATGCATCGTTTTGCATCGTTGAAACTCGTTTGGCACCGATACCGCGAGCGAAAATGCGTCAAACAGCCAAATCGAGCCATCGCGTTTTGCGAGGGTTGCACGCATGTAAACTCGGTCTCCGAGTAACAAAAACCTCTATTTCGTGAAAATGCATCGTTTTGCATCGTTAACACTCGTTTGGCACTGATGCCGCAAGCGAAAAAGCGTCAATCAGCCAAATCGAGAAATCGCGTTCTGCGAGCGTTGGACGCATGTAAACTCGGTCGCCGAGTGTCAAAAACCTTGATTTTGTGCAAATCCATCGTTTTGCATCCTTGAAACTCGTTTGGCACCGATACCGCGAGCGAAAATGCGTCAAACAGCCAAATCGAGTCATCGCGTTTTGCGAGCGTTGAACGTATGTAAACACGGTCGCCGAGTGTCAAAAACCTTGATTTTGTGCAAATCCATCGTTTTGAATCGTTAACACTCGTTTGGCACCGATGCCGCGAGCGAAAATGCGTCAAGCAGCCAGATCGAGCTATCGCGTTTTGCGAGCGTTGCCCGCATGTATACTCGGTCGCCGAGTGTCACAAACCTTGACTTTGTGCAAATCCATCGTTTTGCATCGTTAACACTCGTTTGGCACCGATTCCGCGAGCGAAAATGCGTCAAACAGCCAAATCGAGCCATCGCGTTTTGCGAGCGTTGAGCGCAAGTAAACTCGGTTGCTGAGTGTAAAAAACTTTCATTTTGTGCAAATCCATCGTTTTGCATCATTGAAACTCGTTCGATGCCGCGAGTGAAAAAGCGTCAATCAGCCAAATCGAGAAATCGCTTTTTGCGCGTGTTGCACGCATGTAAACTCGGTCTCCGAGTGTCAAAAACCTTTATTTTTTGCAAATGCATCGTTTTGCATCGTTGAAACTCGTTTGGCACCGATGCCGCGAGTGAAAAAGCGTCAATCAGCCATATCGAGCCATCGCGTTTTGCGAGCGTTGCGCGCATGTACACTCGGTCGCCGAGTGTCAAAAACCTTGATTTTTTGCAAATCCATCCTTTTGCATCGTTGAAACTCGTTTGGCACCGATGCCGCGAGCGAAGAACCGTCAATCCGCCAAATCGAGAAATCGCGTTTTGCGAGCGCTGCACGCATGTAAACACGGTCGCCGAGTGTCAAAAACTTTTATTTTGAGCAAATGCATCGTTTTGCATCGTTGAAACTCGTTTGGCACCGATACCGCGAGCGAAAATGCGTCAAACAGCCAAATCGAGCCATCGCGTTTTGCGAGCGTTGAACGCATGTAAACACGGCCGCCGAGTGTCAAAAACCTTGATTTTGTGCAAATCCATCGTTTTGCATCGTTAACACTCGTTTGGCACCGATGCCGCGAGCGAAAATGCGTCAAACAGCCAAATCGAGCCATCGCGTTTTGCGAGCGTTGAACGCAAGTAAACTCCGTCGCTGAGTGTCAAAAACCTTTATTTTGTGCAAATGCATCGTTTTGCATCGTCAAAACTCGTTTGGCACCGATGCTGCGAGCGAAAAACCGTCAATCAGCTAAATCGATAAATCACGTTTTGCGAGCGCTGCACGCATGTAAACTCGGTCTCCGAGTAACAAAAACCACTATTTCGTGAAAATGCATCGTCTTGCATCGTTAACACTCGTTTGGCACTGATGCCGCAAGCGAAAAAGCGTCAATCAGCCAAATCGAGAAATCGCGTTCTGCGAGCGTTGGACGCATGTAAACTCGGTCGCCGAGTGTCAAAAACCTTGATTTTGCGCAAATCCATCGTTTTGCATCGTTGAAACTCGTTTGGCACCGATACCGCGAGCGAAAATGCGTCAAACAGCCAAGTCGAGCCATCGCGTTTTGCGAGCGTTAAACGCATGTAAACACGGTCGCCGAGTGTCAAAAACCTTGATTTTGTGCAAATCCATCGTTTTGCATCGTTAACACTCGTTTGGCACCGATGCCGCGAGCAAAAATGCGTCAAACAGCCAAATCGAGCCATCGCGTTTTGCGAGCGTTGAACGCAAGTAAACTTGGTCGCTGAGTGTCAAAAACCTTTATTTTGTGCAAATGCATCGTTTTGCATCGTTGAAACTCGTTTGGCACCGATGCCGCAAGTGAAAAAGCGTCAATCAGCCAAATCGAGAAATCGCGTTTTGCGAGTGTTGCACGCATATAAACTCGGTCGCCGAGTGTCAAAAACTTTTATTTTGTGCAAATGCACCGCTTTGCATCGTTGAAACTCGTTTGGCACCGATGCCGCGAGTGAAAAAGCGTTAATCAGCTAAATCGAGAAATCGGGTTTTGCGAGTGTTGTACTCATGTAAACTCGGTCACCGAGTGTCAAAAACCTTGATTTTGTGCAAATCCATCGTTTTGCATCGTTAACACTCGTTTGGCACCGATGACGCGAGCGAAAATGCGTCAAACAGCCAAATCGAGCCATCGCGTTTTGCGAGCGTTGAACGCAAGTAAACTCGGTCGCTGAGTGTCAAAAACCTTTATTTTGTGCAAATGCATCGTTTTGCATCTCTGAAACTCGTTTGGCACCGATGCCGCGAGTGAAAAAGCGTCAATCAGCCAAATCGAGAAATCGCGTTTTGCGAGTGTTGCACGCATATAAACTCGGTCGCCGAGTGTCAAAAACTTTTATTTTGTGCAAATGCATCGCTTTGCATCGTTGAAACTCGTTTGGCACCGATGCCGCGAGTGAAAAAGCGTTAATCAGCCAAATCGAGAAATCGGGTTTTGCGAGTGTTGTACTCATGTAAACTCGGTCACCGAGTGACAAAAACCTTTATTTTGTGAAAATGCATCGTTTTGCATCGTCAAAACTCGTTTGGCACCGATGCTGCGAGCGAAAAACCGTCAATCAGCTAAATCGATAAATCACGTTTTGCGAGCGCTGCACGCATGTAAACTCGGTCACCGAGTGTCAAAAACCTTTATTTTGTGCAAATCTAACATTTTGCATCGTTGAAACTCGTTTAGCACCGATGCCGCGAGCGAAAAACCGTCAATCAGCCAAATGGAGAAATCACGTTTTGCGAGCTCAGCGCGCATGTAAACTCGGTCAGCGAGTGTCAAAAACCTTGATTACATCCAAAAAGGATGTAAGGATGCACCTTGGTTGCATTCTTGTGCAAATCCATCGTTTTGCATCGTTGAAACTCGTTTGGCACCGATGCCGCGAGCGAAAATGCGTCAAACAGCCAAATCGAGCCATCGCGTTTTGCGGGCGTTGAACGCAAGTAAACTCGGTCGCTGAGTGTAAAAAACTTTCATTTTGTGCAAATCCATCGGTTTGCATCGTTGAAACTCGTTCGGAACCGATGCCGCGAGTGAAAAAGCGTCAATCAGCCAAATCGAGAAATAGCGTTTTGCGAGTGTTGCACGCATGTAAACTCGGTCTCCGAGTGTCGAAAACCTTTATTTTGTGCAAATGCATCGTTTTGCATCGTTGAAACTCGTTTGGCACCGATGCCGCGAGCGAAAAACCGTCAATCAGCTAAATCGAGAAATCGCGTTTTGCGAGTGTTGCACGCACGTAAACTCGGTCTCCGAGTGTCAAAAACCTTTATTTTTTGCAAATACATCGTTTTGCATCGCTGAAACTCGTTTAGCACCGATGCCGCGAGTGAAAAAGCGTCAAACAACTAAAATGAGACATCGCGTTTTGCGAGCGATGCACGCATGTAAACTCGGTCTCCGAGTAACAAAAACCTCTATTTCGTGAAAATGCATCGTTTTGCATCGTTAACACTCGTTTGGCACTGATGCCGCAAGCGAAAAAGCGTCAATCAGCCAAATCGAGAAATCGCGTTCTGCGAGCGTTGGACGCATGTAAACTCGGTCGCCGAGTGTCAAAAACCTTGATTTTGTGCAAATCCATCGCTTTGCATCGTCAACACTCGCTTGGTACCGATGCTGCGAGCGAAAATGCGTCAAACAGCCAAATCGAGAAATCGCGTTTTGCGAGTGTTGCACGCATGTAAACTCGGTCGCTGAGTGTCAAGAACCTTTATTTTGTGCAAATCCATCGTTTTGCATCGTTAACACTCGTTTGGCACCGATGTCGCGAGTGATAAAGCGTCAATCAGCCAAATCGAGAAATCGCGTTTAGTAAGCGCTGCACGCATGTAAACACGGTCGCCGAATGTCAAAACCTTTTATTTTGTGCAAATGCATCGTTTTGCATCGTTGAAACTCGTTTGGCACCGATGCCGCGAGCGAAGAACCGTCAATCAGCCAAATCGATAAATCACGTTTTGCGAGCGCTGCAAGCATGTAAACTCGGTCACCGAGTGTCAAAAACCTTTATTTTGTGCAAATCTAACATTTTGCATCGTTGAAACTCGTTTGGCACCGATGCCGCGAGCGAAAAACCGTCAATCAGCCAAATGGAGAAATCACGTTTTGCGAGCTCAGCGCGCATGTAAACTCGGTCAGCAAGTGTCAAAAACCTTGATTACATCCAAAAAGGATGTAAGGATGCACCTTGGTTGCATCCTTGTGCAAATCCATCGTTTTGCATCGTTGAAACTCGTTCGATGCCGCGAGTGAAAAAGCGTCAATCAGCCAAATCGAGAAATCGCGTTTTGCGAGTGTTGCACGCATGTAAACTCGGTCTCCGAGTGTCAAAAACCTTTATTTTGTGCAAATGCATCGTTTTGCATCGTTGAAACTCGTTTGGCACCGATGCCGCGAGTGAAAAAGCGTCAATCAGCTAAATCGAGAAATCGCGTTTTGCGAGTGTTGCACGCTTATAAACTCGGTCGCCGAGTGTCAAGAACCTTTATTTTGTGCAAATCCATCGTTTTGCATCGTTAACACTCGTTTGGCACTGATGCCGCAAGCGAAAAAGCGTCAATCAGCCAAATCGAGAAATTGCGTTCTGCGAGCGTTGGACGCATGTAAACTCGGTCGCCGAGTGTCAAAAACCTTGATTTTGTGCAAATCCATCGTTTTGCATCGTTGAAACTCGTTTGGCACCGATACCGCGAGCGAAAATGCGTCAAACAGCCAAATCGAGCTATCGCGTTTTGCGAGCGTTGAACGCATGTAAACACGGTCGCCGAGTGTCAAGAACCTTGATTTTGTGCAAATCCATCGTTTTGCATCGTTAACACTCGTTTGGCACCGATGCCGCGAGCGAAAATGCGTCAAACAGCCAAATCGAGCCATCGCGTTTTGCGAGCGTTGAACGCAAGTAAACTCGGTCGCTGAGTGTCAAAAACCTTTATTTTGTGCAAATGCATCGTTTTGCATCGTTGAAACTCGTTTGGCACCGATGCCGCGAGTGAAAAAGCGTTAATCAGCCAAATCGAGAAATCGGGTTTTGCGAGTTTTGTACTCATGTAAACTCGGTCACCGAGTGACAAAAACCTTTATTTTGTGAAAATGCATCGTTTTGCATCGTCAAAACTCGTTTGGCACCGATGCTGCGAGCGAAAAACCGTCAATCAGCTAAATCGATAAATCACGTTTTGCGAGCGCTGCACGCATGTAAACTCGGTCACCGAGTGTCAAAAACCTTTATTTTGTGCAAATCTAACGTTTTGCATCGTTGAAACTCGTTTGGCACCGATGCCGCGAGCGAAAAACCGTCAATCAGCCAAATCGAGAAATCGCGTTTTGCGAGTGTTGCACGCATGTTAACTCGGTCTCCGAGTGTCAAAAACCTTTATTTTTGCAAATACATCGTTTTGCATCGTTGAAACTCGTTTAGCACCGATGCCGCGAGTGAAAAAGCGTCAAACAACTAAAATGATACATCGCGTTTTGCGAGCGTTGCACGCATGTAAACTCGGTCTCCGAGTAACAAAAACCTCTATTTCGTGAAAATGCATCGTTTTGCATCGTTAACACTCGTTTGGCACTGATGCCGCAAGCGAAAAAGCGTCAATCAGCCAAATCGAGAAATCGCGTTCTGCGAGCGTTGGACGCATGTAAACTCGGTCGCCGAGTGTCAAAAACCTTGATTTTGTGCAAATCCATCGTTTTGCATCCTTGAAACTCGTTTGGCACCGATACCGCGAGCGAAAATGCGTCAAACAGCCAAATCGAGTCATCGCGTTTTGCGAGCGTTGCACGCATGTAAACTCGGTCTCCGAGTAACAAAAACCTCTATTTCGTGAAAATGCATCGTTTTGCATCGTTAACACTCGTTTGGCACTGATGCCGCAAGCGAAAAAGCGTCAATCAGCCAAATCGAGAAATCGCGTTCTGCGAGCGTTGGACGCATGTAAACTCGGTCGCCGAGTGTCAAAAACCTTGATTTTGTGCAAATCCATCGTTTTGCATCCTTGAAACTCGTTTGGCACCGATACCGCGAGCGAAAATGCGTCAAACAGCCAAATCGAGTCATCGCGTTTTGCGAGCGTTGAACGTATGTAAACACGGTCGCCGAGTGTCAAAAACCTTGATTTTGTGCAAATCCATCGTTTTGAATCGTTAACACTCGTTTGGCACCGATGCCGCGAGCGAAAATGCGTCAAGCAGCCAGATCGAGCTATCGCGTTTTGCGAGCGTTGCCCGCATGTATACTCGGTCGCCGAGTGTCACAAACCTTGACTTTGTGCAAATCCATCGTTTTGCATCGTTAACACTCGTTTGGCACCGATGCCGCGAGCGAAAATGCGTCAAACAGCCAAATCGAGCCATCGCGTTTTGCGAGCGTTGAACGCAAGTAAACT
The DNA here is from genome assembly GCA_964034905.1 of Itoplectis maculator. Lineage (NCBI taxonomy): Eukaryota > Metazoa > Arthropoda > Insecta > Hymenoptera > Ichneumonidae > Itoplectis > Itoplectis maculator. The sequence continues at coordinate 39,429 of OZ035865.1, forward strand.
CGGTTGCTGAGTGTAAAAAACTTTCATTTTGTGCAAATCCATCGTTTTGCATCATTGAAACTCGTTCGATGCCGCGAGTGAAAAAGCGTCAATCAGCCAAATCGAGAAATCGCTTTTTGCGCGTGTTGCACGCATGTAAACTCGGTCTCCGAGTGTCAAAAACCTTTATTTTTTGCAAATGCATCGTTTTGCATCGTTGAAACTCGTTTGGCACCGATGCCGCGAGTGAAAAAGCGTCAATCAGCCATATCGAGCCATCGCGTTTTGCGAGCGTTGCGCGCATGTACACTCGGTCGCCGAGTGTCAAAAACCTTGATTTTTTGCAAATCCATCCTTTTGCATCGTTGAAACTCGTTTGGCACCGATGCCGCGAGCGAAGAACCGTCAATCCGCCAAATCGAGAAATCGCGTTTTGCGAGCGCTGCACGCATGTAAACACGGTCGCCGAGTGTCAAAAACTTTTATTTTGAGCAAATGCATCGTTTTGCATCGTTGAAACTCGTTTGGCACCGATACCGCGAGCGAAAATGCGTCAAACAGCCAAATCGAGCCATCGCGTTTTGCGAGCGTTGAACGCATGTAAACACGGCCGCCGAGTGTCAAAAACCTTGATTTTGTGCAAATCCATCGTTTTGCATCGTTAACACTCGTTTGGCACCGATGCCGCGAGCGAAAATGCGTCAAACAGCCAAATCGAGCCATCGCGTTTTGCGAGCGTTGAACGCAAGTAAACTCCGTCGCTGAGTGTCAAAAACCTTTATTTTGTGCAAATGCATCGTTTTGCATCGTCAAAACTCGTTTGGCACCGATGCTGCGAGCGAAAAACCGTCAATCAGCTAAATCGATAAATCACGTTTTGCGAGCGCTGCACGCATGTAAACTCGGTCTCCGAGTAACAAAAACCACTATTTCGTGAAAATGCATCGTCTTGCATCGTTAACACTCGTTTGGCACTGATGCCGCAAGCGAAAAAGCGTCAATCAGCCAAATCGAGAAATCGCGTTCTGCGAGCGTTGGACGCATGTAAACTCGGTCGCCGAGTGTCAAAAACCTTGATTTTGCGCAAATCCATCGTTTTGCATCGTTGAAACTCGTTTGGCACCGATACCGCGAGCGAAAATGCGTCAAACAGCCAAGTCGAGCCATCGCGTTTTGCGAGCGTTAAACGCATGTAAACACGGTCGCCGAGTGTCAAAAACCTTGATTTTGTGCAAATCCATCGTTTTGCATCGTTAACACTCGTTTGGCACCGATGCCGCGAGCAAAAATGCGTCAAACAGCCAAATCGAGCCATCGCGTTTTGCGAGCGTTGAACGCAAGTAAACTTGGTCGCTGAGTGTCAAAAACCTTTATTTTGTGCAAATGCATCGTTTTGCATCGTTGAAACTCGTTTGGCACCGATGCCGCAAGTGAAAAAGCGTCAATCAGCCAAATCGAGAAATCGCGTTTTGCGAGTGTTGCACGCATATAAACTCGGTCGCCGAGTGTCAAAAACTTTTATTTTGTGCAAATGCACCGCTTTGCATCGTTGAAACTCGTTTGGCACCGATGCCGCGAGTGAAAAAGCGTTAATCAGCTAAATCGAGAAATCGGGTTTTGCGAGTGTTGTACTCATGTAAACTCGGTCACCGAGTGTCAAAAACCTTGATTTTGTGCAAATCCATCGTTTTGCATCGTTAACACTCGTTTGGCACCGATGACGCGAGCGAAAATGCGTCAAACAGCCAAATCGAGCCATCGCGTTTTGCGAGCGTTGAACGCAAGTAAACTCGGTCGCTGAGTGTCAAAAACCTTTATTTTGTGCAAATGCATCGTTTTGCATCGTTGAAACTCGTTTGGCACCGATGCCGCGAGTGAAAAAGCGTCAATCAGCCAAATCGAGAAATCGCGTTTTGCGAGTGTTGCACGCATATAAACTCGGTCGCCGAGTGTCAAAAACTTTTATTTTGTGCAAATGCATCGCTTTGCATCGTTGAAACTCGTTTGGCACCGATGCCGCGAGTGAAAAAGCGTTAATCAGCCAAATCGAGAAATCGGGTTTTGCGAGTGTTGTACTCATGTAAACTCGGTCACCGAGTGACAAAAACCTTTATTTTGTGAAAATGCATCGTTTTGCATCGTCAAAACTCGTTTGGCACCGATGCTGCGAGCGAAAAACCGTCAATCAGCTAAATCGATAAATCACGTTTTGCGAGCGCTGCACGCATGTAAACTCGGTCACCGAGTGTCAAAAACCTTTATTTTGTGCAAATCTAACATTTTGCATCGTTGAAACTCGTTTAGCACCGATGCCGCGAGCGAAAAACCGTCAATCAGCCAAATGGAGAAATCACGTTTTGCGAGCTCAGCGCGCATGTAAACTCGGTCAGCGAGTGTCAAAAACCTTGATTACATCCAAAAAGGATGTAAGGATGCACCTTGGTTGCATTCTTGTGCAAATCCATCGTTTTGCATCGTTGAAACTCGTTTGGCACCGATGCCGCGAGCGAAAATGCGTCAAACAGCCAAATCGAGCCATCGCGTTTTGCGGGCGTTGAACGCAAGTAAACTCGGTCGCTGAGTGTAAAAAACTTTCATTTTGTGCAAATCCATCGGTTTGCATCGTTGAAACTCGTTCGGAACCGATGCCGCGAGTGAAAAAGCGTCAATCAGCCAAATCGAGAAATAGCGTTTTGCGAGTGTTGCACGCATGTAAACTCGGTCTCCGAGTGTCGAAAACCTTTATTTTGTGCAAATGCATCGTTTTGCATCGTTGAAACTCGTTTGGCACCGATGCCGCGAGCGAAAAACCGTCAATCAGCTAAATCGAGAAATCGCGTTTTGCGAGTGTTGCACGCACGTAAACTCGGTCTCCGAGTGTCAAAAACCTTTATTTTTTGCAAATACATCGTTTTGCATCGTTGAAACTCGTTTAGCACCGATGCCGCGAGTGAAAAAGCGTCAAACAACTAAAATGAGACATCGCGTTTTGCGAGCGTTGCACGCATGTAAACTCGGTCTCCGAGTAACAAAAACCTCTATTTCGTGAAAATGCATCGTTTTGCATCGTTAACACTCGTTTGGCACTGATGCCGCAAGCGAAAAAGCGTCAATCAGCCAAATCGAGAAATCGCGTTCTGCGAGCGTTGGACGCATGTAAACTCGGTCGCCGAGTGTCAAAAACCTTGATTTTGTGCAAATCCATCGCTTTGCATCGTCAACACTCGCTTGGTACCGATGCTGCGAGCGAAAATGCGTCAAACAGCCAAATCGAGAAATCGCGTTTTGCGAGTGTTGCACGCATGTAAACTCGGTCGCTGAGTGTCAAGAACCTTTATTTTGTGCAAATCCATCGTTTTGCATCGTTAACACTCGTTTGGCACCGATGTCGCGAGTGATAAAGCGTCAATCAGCCAAATCGAGAAATCGCGTTTAGTAAGCGCTGCACGCATGTAAACACGGTCGCCGAATGTCAAAACCTTTTATTTTGTGCAAATGCATCGTTTTGCATCGTTGAAACTCGTTTGGCACCGATGCCGCGAGCGAAGAACCGTCAATCAGCCAAATCGATAAATCACGTTTTGCGAGCGCTGCAAGCATGTAAACTCGGTCACCGAGTGTCAAAAACCTTTATTTTGTGCAAATCTAACATTTTGCATCGTTGAAACTCGTTTGGCACCGATGCCGCGAGCGAAAAACCGTCAATCAGCCAAATGGAGAAATCACGTTTTGCGAGCTCAGCGCGCATGTAAACTCGGTCAGCAAGTGTCAAAAACCTTGATTACATCCAAAAAGGATGTAAGGATGCACCTTGGTTGCATCCTTGTGCAAATCCATCGTTTTGCATCGTTGAAACTCGTTCGATGCCGCGAGTGAAAAAGCGTCAATCAGCCAAATCGAGAAATCGCGTTTTGCGAGTGTTGCACGCATGTAAACTCGGTCTCCGAGTGTCAAAAACCTTTATTTTGTGCAAATGCATCGTTTTGCATCGTTGAAACTCGTTTGGCACCGATGCCGCGAGTGAAAAAGCGTCAATCAGCTAAATCGAGAAATCGCGTTTTGCGAGTGTTGCACGCTTATAAACTCGGTCGCCGAGTGTCAAGAACCTTTATTTTGTGCAAATCCATCGTTTTGCATCGTTAACACTCGTTTGGCACTGATGCCGCAAGCGAAAAAGCGTCAATCAGCCAAATCGAGAAATTGCGTTCTGCGAGCGTTGGACGCATGTAAACTCGGTCGCCGAGTGTCAAAAACCTTGATTTTGTGCAAATCCATCGTTTTGCATCGTTGAAACTCGTTTGGCACCGATACCGCGAGCGAAAATGCGTCAAACAGCCAAATCGAGCCATCGCGTTTTGCGAGCGTTGAACGCATGTAAACACGGTCGCCGAGTGTCAAAAACCTTGATTTTGTGCAAATCCATCGTTTTGCATCGTTAACACTCGTTTGGCACCGATGCCGCGAGCGAAAATGCGTCAAGCAGCCAGATCGAGCTATCGCGTTTTGCGAGCGTTGCCCGCATGTATACTCGGTCGCCGAGTGTCACAAACCTTGACTTTGTGCAAATCCATCGTTTTGCATCGTTAACACTCGTTTGGCACCGATGCCGCGAGTGAAAAAGCCCCAATAAGCCAAATCGAGAAATCGCGTTATGCGAGTGTTTCACGCATGTTAACTTGATCACCGCGTGACAAAAACCTTGATTTTGTGAAAATCCATCGTTTTGCATCGTTAACACTCGTTTGGCACCGATGCCGCGAGCGAAAATGCGTCAAACAGCCAAATCGAGCCATCGCGTTTTGCGAGCGTTGAACGCAAGTAAACTCGGTCGCTGAGTGTAAAAAACTTTCATTTTGTGCAAATCCATCGTTTTGCATCATTGAAACTCGTTCGATGCCGCGAGTGAAAAAGCGTCAATCAGCCAAATCGAGAAATCGCGTTTTGCGAGTGTTGCACGCATGTAAACTCGGTCTCCGAGCGTCAAAAACCTTTATTTTGTGCAAATGCATCGTTTTGCATCGTTGAAACTCGTTTGACATCGATGCCGCGACCGAAGAACCGTCAATCAGCCAAATCGAGAAATCGCGTTTTGCGAGCGCTGCACGCATGTAAACACGGTCGCCGAGTGTCAAAAACTTTTATTTTGAGCAAATGCATCGTTTTGCATCGTTGAAACTCGTTTGGCACCGATACCGCGAGCGGAAATGCGTCAAACAGCCAAATCGAGCCATCGCGTTTTGCGAGCGTTGAACGCATGTAAACACGGTCGCCGAGTGTCAAAAACCTTGATTTTGTGCAAATCCATCGTTTTGCTTCGTTAACACTCGTTTGGCACCGATGCCGCGAGCGAAAATGCGTCCAACAGCCAAATCGAGCCATCGCGTTTTGCGAGCGTTGAGCGCAAGTAAACTCGGTCGCTGAGTGTAAAAAACTTTCATTTTGTGCAAATCCATCGTTTTGCATCGTTGAAACTCGTTCGGAACCGATGCCGCGAGTGAAAAAGCGTCAATCAGCCAAATCGAGAAATAGCGTTTTGCGAGTGTTGCACGCATGTAAACTCGGCCTCCGAGTGTCAAAAACCTTTATTTTGTGCAAATGCATCGTTTTGCATCGTTGAAACTCGTTTGGCACCGATGCCGCGAGTGAAAAAGCGTCAATCAGCCAAATCGAGAAATCGCGTTTTGCGAGTGTTGCACGCATATAAACTCGGTCGCCGAGTGTCAAAAACTTTTATTTTGAGCAAATGCATCGTTTTGCATCGTTGAAACTCGTTTGGCACCGATACCGCGAGCGAAAATGCGTCAAACAGCCAAATCGAGCTATCGCGTTTTGCGAGCGTTGAACGCATGTAAACACGGTCGCCGAGTGTCAAGAACCTTGATTTTGTGCAAATCCATCGTTTTGCATCGTTAACACTCGTTTGGCACCGATGCCGCGAGCGAAAATGCGTCAAACAGCCAAATCGAGCCATCGCGTTTTGCGAGCGTTGAACGCAAGTAAACTCGGTCGCTGAGTGTCAAAAACCTTTATTTTGTGCAAATGCATCGTTTTGCATCGTTGAAACTCGTTTGGCACCGATGCCGCGAGTGAAAAAGCGTTAATCAGCCAAATCGAGAAATCGGGTTTTGCGAGTTTTGTACTCATGTAAACTCGGTCACCGAGTGACAAAAACCTTTATTTTGTGAAAATGCATCGTTTTGCATCGTCAAAACTCGTTTGGCACCGATGCTGCGAGCGAAAAACCGTCAATCAGCTAAATCGATAAATCACGTTTTGCGAGCGCTGCACGCATGTAAACTCGGTCACCGAGTGTCAAAAACCTTTATTTTGTGCAAATCTAACGTTTTGCATCGTTGAAACTCGTTTGGCACCGATGCCGCGAGCGAAAAACCGTCAATCAGCCAAATCGAGAAATCGCGTTTTGCGAGTGTTGCACGCATGTTAACTCGGTCTCCGAGTGTCAAAAACCTTTATTTTTTGCAAATACATCGTTTTGCATCGTTGAAACTCGTTTAGCACCGATGCCGCGAGTGAAAAAGCGTCAAACAACTAAAATGATACATCGCGTTTTGCGAGCGTTGCACGCATGTAAACTCGGTCTCCGAGTAACAAAAACCTCTATTTCGTGAAAATGCATCGTTTTGCATCGTTAACACTCGTTTGGCACTGATGCCGCAAGCGAAAAAGCGTCAATCAGCCAAATCGAGAAATCGCGTTCTGCGAGCGTTGGACGCATGTAAACTCGGTCGCCGAGTGTCAAAAACCTTGATTTTGTGCAAATCCATCGTTTTGCATCCTTGAAACTCGTTTGGCACCGATACCGCGAGCGAAAATGCGTCAAACAGCCAAATCGAGTCATCGCGTTTTGCGAGCGTTGAACGTATGTAAACACGGTCGCCGAGTGTCAAAAACCTTGATTTTGTGCAAATCCATCGTTTTGCATCGTTAACACTCGTTTGGCACCGATGCCGCGAGCGAAAATGCGTCAAGCAGCCAGATCGAGCTATCGCGTTTTGCGAGCGTTGCCCGCATGTATACTCGGTCGCCGAGTGTCACAAACCTTGACTTTGTGCAAATCCATCGTTTTGCATCGTTAACACTCGTTTGGCACCGATGCCGCGTGTGAAAAAGCCCCAATAAGCCAAATCGAGAAATCGCGTTATGCGAGTGTTTCACGCATGTTAACTTGATCACCGCGTGACAAAAACCTTGATTTTGTGAAAATCCATCGTTTTGCATCGTTAACACTCGTTTGGCACCGATGCCGCGAGCGAAAATGCGTCAAACAGCCAAATCGAGCCATCACGTTTTGCGAGCGTTGAACGCAAGTAAACTCGGTCGCTGAGTGTAAAAAACTTTCATTTTGTGCAAATCCATCGTTTTGCATCATTGAAACTCGTTCGATGCCGCGAGTGAAAAAGCGTCAATCAGCCAAATCGAGAAATCGCTTTTTGCGCGTGTTGCACGCATGTAAACTCGGTCTCCGAGTGTCAAAAACCTTTATTTTTTGCAAATGCATCGTTTTGCATCGTTGAAACTCGTTTGGCACCGATGCCGCGAGTGAAAAAGCGTCAATCAGCCATATCGAGCCATCGCGTTTTGCGAGCGTTGCGCGCATGTACACTCGGTCGCCGAGTGTCAAAAACCTTGATTTTTTGCAAATCCATCCTTTTGCATCGTTGAAACTCGTTTGGCACCGATGCCGCGAGCGAAGAACCGTCAATCCGCCAAATCGAGAAATCGCGTTTTGCGAGCGCTGCACGCATGTAAACACGGTCGCCGAGTGTCAAAAACTTTTATTTTGAGCAAATGCATCGTTTTGCATCGTTGAAAGTCGTTTGGCACCGATACCGCGAGCGAAAATGCGTCAAACAGCCAAATCGAGCCATCGCGTTTTGCGAGCGTTGAACGCATGTAAACACGGCCGCCGAGTGTCAAAAACCTTGATTTTGTGCAAATCCATCGTTTTGCATCGTTAACACTCGTTTGGCACCGATGCCGCGAGCGAAAATGCGTCAAACAGCCAAATCGAGCCATCGCGTTTTGCGAGCGTTGAACGCAAGTAAACTCCGTCGCTGAGTGTCAAAAACCTTTATTTTGTGCAAATGCATCGTTTTGCATCGTCAAAACTCGTTTGGCACCGATGCTGCGAGCGAAAAACCATCAGCTAAATCGATAAATCACGTTTTGCGAGCGCTGCACGCATGTAAACTCGGTCTCCGAGTAACAAAAACCTCTATTTCGTGAAAATGCATCGTCTTGCATCGTTAACACTCGTTTGGCACTGATGCCGCAAGCGAAAAAGCGTCAATCAGCCAAATCGAGAAATCGCGTTCTGCGAGCGTTGGACGCATGTAAACTCGGTCGCCGAGTGTCAAAAACCTTGATTTTGCGCAAATCCATCGTTTTGCATCGTTGAAACTCGTTTGGCACCGATACCGCGAGCGAAAATGCGTCAAACAGCCAAGTCGAGCCATCGCGTTTTGCGAGCGTTAAACGCATGTAAACACGGTCGCCGAGTGTCAAAAACCTTGATTTTGTGCAAATCCATCGTTTTGCATCGTTAACACTCGTTTGGCACCGATGCCGCGAGCAAAAATGCGTCAAACAGCCAAATCGAGCCATCGCGTTTTGCGAACGTTGAACGCAAGTAAACTCGGTCGCTGAGTGTCAAAAACCTTTATTTTGTGCAAATGCATCGTTTTGCATCGTTGAAACTCGTTTGGCACCGATGCCGCAAGTGAAAAAGCGTCAATCAGCCAAATCGAGAAATCGCGTTTTGCGAGTGTTGCACGCATATAAACTCGGTCGCCGAGTGTCAAAATCTTTTATTTTGTGCAAATGCACCGCTTTGCATCGTTGAAACTCGTTTGGCACCGATGCCGCGAGTGAAAAAGCGTTAATCAGCTAAATCGAGAAATCGGGTTTTGCGAGTGTTGTACTCATGTAAACTCGGTCACCGAGTGACAAAAACCTTTATTTTGTGAAAATGCATCGATTTGCATCGTCAAAACTCGTTTGGCACCGATACCGCGAGCGAAAATGCGTCAAACAGCCAACTCGAGCCATCGCGTTTTGCGAGCGTTGAACGCATGTAAACACGGTCGCCGAGTGTCAAAAAACTTTCATTTTGTGCAAATGCATCGTTTTGCATCGTTGAATCTCGTTTGGCACCGATGCCGAGAGTGAAAAAGCGTCAATCAGCTAAATCGAGAAATCGCGTTTTGCGAGTGTTGCACGCATATAAACTCGGTCGCTGAGTGTCAAGAACCTTTATTTTGTGTAAATCCATCACTTTGCATCGTTAACACTCGCTTGGTACCGATGCTGCGAGCGAAAATGCGTCAAACAGCCAAATCGAGAAATCGCGTTTTGCGAGTGTTGCACGCATATAAACTCGGTCGCTGAGTGTCAAGAACCTTTATTTTGTGCAAATCCATCGTTTTGCATCGTTAACACTCGTTTGGCACCGATGTCGCGAGTGATAAAGCGTCAATCAGCCAAATCGAGAAATCGCGTTTTGTAAGCGCTGCACGCATGTAAACACGGTCGCCGAGTGTCAAAACCTTTTATTTTGTGCAAATGCATCGTTTTGCATCGTTAAAACTAGTTTGGCACCGATGCCGCGAGCGAAGAACAGTCAATCAGCCAAATCGATAAATCACGTTTTGCGAGCGCTGCACGCATGTAAACTCGGTCACCGAGTGTCAAAAACCTTGATTTTGTGCAAATCCATCGTTTTGCATCGTTAACACTCGTTTGGCACCGATGACGCGAGCGAAAATGCGTCAAACAGCCAAATCGAGCCATCGCGTTTTGCGAGCGTTGAACGCAAGTAAACTCGGTCGCTGAGTGTCAAAAACCTTTATATTGTGCAAATGCATCGTTTTGCATCGTTGAAACTCGTTTGGCACCGATGCCGCGAGTGAAAAAGCGTCAATCAGCCAAATCGAGAAATCGCGTTTTGCGAGTGTGGCACGCATATAAACTCGGTCGCCGAGTGTCAAAAACTTTTATTTTGTGCAAATGCATCGCTTTGCATCGTTGAAACTCGTTTGGCACCGATGCCGCGAGTGAAAAAGCGTTAATCAGCCAAATCGAGAAATCGGGTTTTGCGAGTGTTGTACTCATGTAAACTCGGTCACCGAGTGACAAAAACCTTTATTTTGTGAAAATGCATCGTTTTGCATCGTCAAAACTCGTTTGGCACCGATGCTGCGAGCGAAAAACCGTCAATCAGCTAAATCGATAAATCACGTTTTGCGAGCGCTGCACGCATGTAAACTCGGTCACCGAGTGTCAAAAACCTTTATTTTGTGCAAATCTAACATTTTGCATCGTTGAAACTCGTTTAGCACCGATGCCGCGAGCGAAAAACCGTCAATCAGCCAAATGGAGAAATCACGTTTTGCGAGCTCAGCGCGCATGTAAACTCGGTCAGCGAGTGTCAAAAACCAACATCCTTACATCCAAAAAGGATGTAAGGATGCACCTTGGTTGCATTCTTGTGCAAATCCATCGTTTTGAATCGTTGAAACTCGTTTGGCACCGATGCCGCGAGCGAAAATGCGTCAAACAGCCAAATCGAGCCATCGCGTTTTGCAGGCGTTGAACGCAAGTAAACTCGGTCGCTGAGTGTAAAAAACTTTCATTTTGTGCAAATCCATCGGTTTGCATCGTTGAAACTCGTTCGGAACCGATGCCGCGAGTGAAAAAGCGTCAATCAGCCAAATCGAGAAATAGCGTTTTGCGAGTGTTGCACGCATGTAAACTCGGTCTCCGAGTGTCGAAAACCTTTATTTTGTGCAAATGCATCGTTTTGCATCGTTGAAACTCGTTTGGCACCGATGCCGCGAGCGAAGAACCGTCAATCCGCCAAATCGAGAAATCGCGTTTTGCGAGCGCTGCACGCATGTAAACACGGTCGCCGAGTGTCAAAAACTTTTATTTTGAGCAAATGCATCGTTTTGCAACGTTGAAACTCGTTTGGCACCGATACCGCGAGCGAAAATGCGTCAAACAGCCAAATCGAGCTATCGCGTTTTGCGAGCGTTGAGCGCATGTAAACACGGTCGCCGAGTGTCAAAAACCTTGATTTTGTGCAAATCCATCGTTTTGCATCGTTAACACTCGTTTGGCACCGATGCCGCGAGCGAAAATGCGTCAAACAGCCAAATCGAGCCATCGCGTTTTGCGAGCGTTGAACGCAAGTAAACTCGGTCGCTGAGTGTCAAAAACCTTTATTTTGTGCAAATGCATCGTTTTGCATCGTTGAAACTCGTTTGGCACCGATGCCGCGAGTGAAAAAGCGTTAATCAGCCAAATCGAGAAATCGGGTTTTGCGAGTGTTGTACTCATGTAAACTCGGTCACCGAGTGACAAAAACCTTTATTTTGTGAAAATGCATCGTTTTGCATCGTCGAAACTCGTTTGGCACCGATGCTGCGAGCGAAAAACCGTCAATCAGCTAAATCGATAAATCACGTTTTGCGAGCGCTGCACGCATGTAAACTCGGTCACCGAGTGTTAAAAACCTTTATTTTGTGCAAATCTAACGTTTTGCATCGTTGAAACTCGTTTGGCACCGATGCCGCGAGCGAAAAACCGTCAATCAGCCAAATCGAGAAATCGCGTTTTGCGAGTGTTGCACGCATGTAAACTCGGTCTCCGAGTGTCAAAAACCTTTATTTTTTGCAAATACATCGTTTTGCATCGTTGAAACTCATTTAGCACCGATGCCGCGAGTGAAAAAGCATCAAACAACTAAAATGAGACATCGCGTTTTGCGACCGTTGCACGCATGTAACCTCGGTCTCCGAGTAACAAAAACCTCTATTTCGTGAAAATGCATCGTTTTGCATCGTTAACACTCGTTTGGCACTGATGCCGCAAGCGAAAAAGCGTCAATCAGCCAAATCGAGAAATCGCGTTCTGCGAGCGTTGGACGCATGTAAACTCGGTCGCCGAGTGTCAAAAACCTTGATTTTGTGCAAATCCATCGCTTTGCATCGTTAACACTCGTTTGGCACCGATGCCGCGAGCGAAGAACCGTCAATCCGCCAAATCGAGAAATCGCGTTTTGCGAGCGCTGCACGCATGTAAACACGGTCGCCGAGTGTCAAAAACTTTTATTTTGAGCAAATGCATCGTTTTGCATCGTTGAAACTCGTTTGGCACCGATACCGCGAGCGAAAATGCGTCAAACAGCCAAATCGAGCCATCGCGTTTTGCGAGCGTTGCACGCATGTAAACTCGGTCTCCGAGTAACAAAAACCTCTATTTCGTGAAAATGCATCGTTTTGCATCGTTAACACTCGTTTGGCACTGATGCCGCAAGCGAAAAAGCGTCAATCAGCCAAATCGAGAAATCGCGTTCTGCGAGCGTTGGACGCATGTAAACTCGGTCGCCGAGTGTCAAAAACCTTGATTTTGTGCAAATCCATCGTTTTGCATCCTTGAAACTCGTTTGGCACCGATACCGCGAGCGAAAATGCGTCAAACAGCCAAATCGAGTCATCGCGTTTTGCGAGCGTTGAACGTATGTAAACACGGTCGCCGAGTGTCAAAAACCTTGATTTTGTGCAAATCCATCGTTTTGCATCGTTAACACTCGTTTGGCACCGATGCCGCGAGCGAAAATGCGTCAAGCAGCCAGATCGAGCTATCGCGTTTTGCGAGCGTTGCCCGCATGTATACTCGGTCGCCGAGTGTCACAAACCTTGACTTTGTGCAAATCCATCGTTTTGCATCGTTAACACTCGTTTGGCACCGATGCCGCGTGTGAAAAAGCCCCAATAAGCCAAATCGAGAAATCGCGTTATGCGAGTGTTTCACGCATGTTAACTTGATCACCGCGTGACAAAAACCTTGATTTTGTGAAAATCCATCGTTTTGCATCGTTAACACTCGTTTGGCACCGATGCCGCGAGCGAAAATGCGTCAAACAGCCAAATCGAGCCATCGCGTTTTGCGAGCGTTGAACGCAAGTAAACTCGGTCGCTGAGTGTAAAAAACTTTCATTTTGTGCAAATCCATCGTTTTGCATCATTGAAACTCGTTCGATGCCGCGAGTGAAAAAGCGTCAATCAGCCAAATCGAGAAATCGCTTTTTGCGCGTGTTGCACGCATGTAAACTCGGTCTCCGAGTGTCAAAAACCTTTATTTTTTGCAAATGCATCGTTTTGCATCGTTGAAACTCGTTTGGCACCGATGCCGCGAGTGAAAAAGCGTCAATCAGCCATATCGAGCCATCGCGTTTTGCGAGCGTTGCGCGCATGTACACTCGGTCGCCGAGTGTCAAAAACCTTGATTTTTTGCAAATCCATGCTTTTGCATCGTTGAAACTCGTTTGGCACCGATGCCGCGAGCGAAGAACCGTCAATCCGCCAAATCGAGAAATCGCGTTTTGCGAGCGCTGCACGCATGTAAACACGGTCGCCGAGTGTCAAAAACTTTTATTTTGAGCAAATGCATCGTTTTGCATCGTTGAAACTCGTTTGGCACCGATACCGCGAGCGAAAATGCGTCAAACAGCCAAATCGAGCCATCGCGTTTTGCGAGCGTTGAACGCATGTAAACACGGCCGCCGAGTGTCAAAAACCTTGATTTTGTGCAAATCCATCGTTTTGCATCGTTAACACTCGTTTGGCACCGATGCCGCGAGCGAAAATGCGTCAAACAGCCAAATCGAGCCATCGCGTTTTGCGAGCGTTGAACGCAAGTAAACTCCGTCGCTGAGTGTCAAAAACCTTTATTTTGTGCAAATGCATCGTTTTGCATCGTTGAAACTCGTTTGGCACCGATGCCGCGAGTGAAAAAGCGTCAATCAGCCAAATCGAGAAATCGCGTTTTGCGAGTGTGGCACGCATATAAACTCGGTCGCCGAGTGTCAAAAACTTTTATTTTGTGCAAATGCATCGCTTTGCATCGTTGAAACTCGTTTGGCACCGATGCCGCGAGTGAAAAAGCGTTAATCAGCCAAATCGAGAAATCGGGTTTTGCGAGTGTTGTACTCATGTAAACTCGGTCACCGAGTGACAAAAACCTTTATTTTGTGAAAATGCATCGTTTTGCATCGTCAAAACTCGTTTGGCACCGATGCTGCGAGCGAAAAACCGTCAATCAGCTAAATCGATAAATCACGTTTTGCGAGCGCTGCACGCATGTAAACTCGGTCACCGAGTGTCAAAAACCTTTATTTTGTGCAAATCTAACATTTTGCATCGTTGAAACTCGTTTAGCACCGATGCCGCGAGCGAAAAACCGTCAATCAGCCAAATGGAGAAATCACGTTTTGCGAGCTCAGCGCGCATGTAAACTCGGTCAGCGAGTGTCAAAAACCAACATCCTTACATCCAAAAAGGATGTAAGGATGCACCTTGGTTGCATTCTTGTGCAAATCCATCGTTTTGCATCGTTGAAACTCGTTTGGCACCGATGCCGCGAGCGAAAATGCGTCAAACAGCCAAATCGAGCCATCGCGTTTTGCAGGCGTTGAACGCAAGTAAACTCGGTCGCTGAGTGTAAAAAACTTTCATTTTGTGCAAATCCATCGGTTTGCATCGTTGAAACTCGTTCGGAACCGATGCCGCGAGTGAAAAAGCGTCAATCAGCCAAATCGAGAAATAGCGTTTTGCGAGTGTTGCACGCATGTAAACTCGGTCTCCGAGTGTCGAAAACCTTTATTTTGTGCAAATGCATCGTTTTGCATCGTTGAAACTCGTTTGGCACCGATGCCGCGAGCGAAAAACCGTCAATCAGCTAAATCGAGAAATCGCGTTTTGCGAGTGTTGCACGCACGTAAACTCGGTCTCCGAGTGTCAAAAACCTTTATTTTTTGCAAATACATCGTTTTGCATCGTTGAAACTCGTTTAGCACCGATGCCGCGAGTGAAAAAGCGTCAAACAACTAAAATGAGACATCGCGTTTTGCGAGCGTTGCACGCATGTAAACTCGGTCTCCGAGTAACAAAAACCTCTATTTCGTGAAAATGCATCGTTTTGCATCGTTAACACTCGTTTGGCACTGATGCCGCAAGCGAAAAAGCGTCAATCAGTCAAATCGAGAAATCGCGTTCTGCGAGCGTTGGACGCATGTAAACTCGGTCGCCGAGTGTCAAAAACCTTGATTTTGTGCAAATCCATCGCTTTGCATCGTTAACACTCGTTTGGCACCGATGCCGCGAGCGAAGAACCGTCAATCCGCCAAATCGAGAAATCGCGTTTTGCAAGCGCTGCACGCATGTAAACACGGTCGCCGAGTGTCAAAAACTTTTATTTTGAGCAAATGCATCGTTTTGCATCGTTGAAACTCGTTTGGCACCGATGCCGCGAGTGAAAAAGCGTCTATCAGCCAAATCGAGAAATAGCGTTTTGCGAGTATTGCACGCATGTAAACTCGGTCTCCGAGTGTCAAAAACCTTTATTTTGTGCAAATGCATCGTTTTGCTTCGTTGAAACTCGTTTGGCGCCGATGCCGCGAGTGATAAAGCGTCAATCAGCCAAATCGAGAAATCGCGTTTTGCGAATGTTGCACGCATATAAACTCGGTCGCCGAGTGTCAAAAACTTTTATTTTGTGCAAATGTATCGTTTTGCATCGTTGAAACTCGTGTGGCACCAATACCGCGAGAGAAAATGCGTCAAACAGCAAAATCGAGCCATCGCGTTTTGCGACCGTTGAACGCATGTTTACTCGCTCGCCGAGTGTCAAAAACCTTGATTTTGTGCAAATCCATCGTTTTGCATCGTTGAAACTCGTTTGGCACCGATGCCGCGAACGAAAATGCGTCAAACAGCCAAATCGAGAAATCGCTTTTTGCGAGTGTTGCACGCATGTAAACTCGGTCTCCGAGTGTCAAAAACCTTTATTTTTTGCAAATGCATCGTTTTGCATCGTTGAAACTCGTTTGGCACCGATGCCGCGAGTGAAAAAGCGTCAATCAGCCATATCGAGCCATCGCGTTTTGCGAGCGTGGCGCGCATGTACACTCGGTCGCCGAGTGTCAAAAACCTTGATTTTTTGCAAATCCATCTTTTTGCATCGTTGAAACTCGTTTGGCACCGATGCCGCGAGCGAAGAACCGTCAATCCGCCAAATCGAGAAATCGCGTTTTGCGAGCGCTGCACGCATGTAAACACGGTCGCCGAGTGTCAAAAACTTTTATTTTGAGCAAATGCATCGTTTTGCAACGTTGAAACTCGTTTGGCACCGATACCGCGAGCGAAAATGCGTCAAACAGCCAAATCGAGCTATCGCGTTTTGCGAGCGTTGAGCGCATGTAAACACGGTCGCCGAGTGTCAAAAACCTTGATTTTGTGCAAATCCATCGTTTTGCATCGTTAACACTCGTTTGGCACCGATGCCGCGAGCGAAAATGCGTCAAACAGCCAAATCGAGCCATCGCGTTTTGCGAGCGTTGAACGCAAGTAAACTCGGTCGCTGAGTGTCAAAAACCTTTATTTTGTGCAAATGCATCGTTTTGCATC
This sequence comes from Itoplectis maculator, assembly GCA_964034905.1. Taxonomy (NCBI): domain Eukaryota; kingdom Metazoa; phylum Arthropoda; class Insecta; order Hymenoptera; family Ichneumonidae; genus Itoplectis; species Itoplectis maculator. The sequence goes on from OZ035865.1 coordinate 55,895, forward strand.
GTTGAAACTCGTTTGGCACCGATGCCGCGAGTGAAAAAGCGTTAATCAGCCAAATCGAGAAATCGGGTTTTGCGAGTGTTGTACTCATGTAAACTCGGTCACCGAGTGACAAAAACCTTTATTTTGTGAAAATGCATCGTTTTGCATCGTCGAAACTCGTTTGGCACCGATGCTGCGAGCGAAAAACCGTCAATCAGCTAAATCGATAAATCACGTTTTGCGAGCGCTGCACGCATGTAAACTCGGTCACCGAGTGTTAAAAACCTTTATTTTGTGCAAATCTAACGTTTTGCATCGTTGAAACTCGTTTGGCACCGATGCCGCGAGCGAAAAACCGTCAATCAGCCAAATCGAGAAATCGCGTTTTGCGAGTGTTGCACGCATGTAAACTCGGTCTCCGAGTGTCAAAAACCTTTATTTTTTGCAAATACATCGTTTTGCATCGTTGAAACTCATTTAGCACCGATGCCGCGAGTGAAAAAGCATCAAACAACTAAAATGAGACATCGCGTTTTGCGACCGTTGCACGCATGTAACCTCGGTCTCCGAGTAACAAAAACCTCTATTTCGTGAAAATGCATCGTTTTGCATCGTTAACACTCGTTTGGCACTGATGCCGCAAGCGAAAAAGCGTCAATCAGCCAAATCGAGAAATCGCGTTCTGCGAGCGTTGGACGCATGTAAACTCGGTCGCCGAGTGTCAAAAACCTTGATTTTGTGCAAATCCATCGCTTTGCATCGTTAACACTCGTTTGGCACCGATGCCGCGAGCGAAGAACCGTCAATCCGCCAAATCGAGAAATCGCGTTTTGCGAGCGCTGCACGCATGTAAACACGGTCGCCGAGTGTCAAAAACTTTTATTTTGAGCAAATGCATCGTTTTGCATCGTTGAAACTCGTTTGGCACCGATACCGCGAGCGAAAATGCGTCAAACAGCCAAATCGAGCCATCGCGTTTTGCGAGCGTTGCACGCATGTAAACTCGGTCTCCGAGTAACAAAAACCTCTATTTCGTGAAAATGCATCGTTTTGCATCGTTAACACTCGTTTGGCACTGATGCCGCAAGCGAAAAAGCGTCAATCAGCCAAATCGAGAAATCGCGTTCTGCGAGCGTTGGACGCATGTAAACTCGGTCGCCGAGTGTCAAAAACCTTGATTTTGTGCAAATCCATCGTTTTGCATCCTTGAAACTCGTTTGGCACCGATACCGCGAGCGAAAATGCGTCAAACAGCCAAATCGAGTCATCGCGTTTTGCGAGCGTTGAACGTATGTAAACACGGTCGCCGAGTGTCAAAAACCTTGATTTTGTGCAAATCCATCGTTTTGCATCGTTAACACTCGTTTGGCACCGATGCCGCGAGCGAAAATGCGTCAAGCAGCCAGATCGAGCTATCGCGTTTTGCGAGCGTTGCCCGCATGTATACTCAGTCGCCGAGTGTCACAAACCTTGACTTTGTGCAAATCCATCGTTTTGCATCGTTAACACTCGTTTGGCACCGATGCCGCGTGTGAAAAAGCCCCAATAAGCCAAATCGAGAAATCGCGTTATGCGAGTGTTTCACGCATGTTAACTTGATCACCGCGTGACAAAAACCTTGATTTTGTGAGAATCCATCGTTTTGCATCGTTAACACTCGTTTGGCACCGATGCCGCGAGCGAAAATGCGTCAAACAGCCAAATCGAGCCATCGCGTTTTGCGAGCGTTGAACGCAAGTAAACTCGGTCGCTGAGTGTAAAAAACTTTCATTTTGTGCAAATCCATCGTTTTGCATCATTGAAACTCGTTCGATGCCGCGAGTGAAAAAGCGTCAATCAGCCAAATCGAGAAATCGCTTTTTGCGCGTGTTGCACGCATGTAAACTCGGTCTCCGAGTGTCAAAAACCTTTATTTTTTGCAAATGCATCGTTTTGCATCGTTGAAACTCGTTTGGCACCGATGCCGCGAGTGAAAAAGCGTCAATCAGCCATATCGAGCCATCGCGTTTTGCGAGCGTTGCGCACATGTACACTCGGTCGCCGAGTGTCAAAAACCTTGATTTTTTGCAAATCCATGCTTTTGCATCGTTGAAACTCGTTTGGCACCGATGCCGCGAGCGAAGAACCGTCAATCCGCCAAATCGAGAAATCGCGTTTTGCGAGCGCTGCACGCATGTAAACACGGTCGCCGAGTGTCAAAAACTTTTATTTTGAGCAAATGCATCGTTTTGCATCGTTGAAACTCGTTTGGCACCGATACCGCGAGCGAAAATGCGTCAAACAGCCAAATCGAGCCATCGCGTTTTGCGAGCGTTGAACGCATGTAAACACGGCCGCCGAGTGTCAAAAACCTTGATTTTGTGCAAATCCATCGTTTTGCATCGTTAACACTCGTTTGGCACCGATGCCGCGAGCGAAAATGCGTCAAACAGCCAAATCGAGCCATCGCGTTTTGCGAGCGTTGAACGCAAGTAAACTCCGTCGCTGAGTGTCAAAAACCTTTATTTTGTGCAAATGCATCGTTTTGCATCGTCAAAACTCGTTTGGCACCGATGCTGCGAGCGAAAAACCGTCAATCAGCTAAATCGATAAATCACGTTTTGCGAGCGCTGCACGCATGTAAACTCGGTCACCGAGTGTTAAAAACCTTTATTTTGTGCAAATCTAACGTTTTGCATCGTTGAAACTCGTTTGGCACCGATGCCGCGAGCGAAAAACCGTCAATCAGCCAAATCGAGAAATCGCGTTTTGCGAGTGTTGCACGCATGTAAACTCGGTCTCCGAGTGTCAAAAACCTTTATTTTTTGCAAATACATCGTTTTGCATCGTTGAAACTCATTTAGCACCGATGCCGCGAGTGAAAAAGCATCAAACAACTAAAATGAGACATCGCGTTTTGCGACCGTTGCACGCATGTAACCTCGGTCTCCGAGTAACAAAAACCTCTATTTCGTGAAAATGCATCGTTTTGCATCGTTAACACTCGTTTGGCACTGATGCCGCAAGCGAAAAAGCGTCAATCAGCCAAATCGAGAAATCGCGTTCTGCGAGCGTTGGACGCATGTAAACTCGGTCGCCGAGTGTCAAAAACCTTGATTTTGTGCAAATCCATCGCTTTGCATCGTTAACACTCGTTTGGCACCGATGCCGCGAGCGAAGAACCGTCAATCCGCCAAATCGAGAAATCGCGTTTTGCGAGCGCTGCACGCATGTAAACACGGTCGCCGAGTGTCAAAAACTTTTATTTTGAGCAAATGCATCGTTTTGCATCGTTGAAACTCGTTTGGCACCGATACCGCGAGCGAAAATGCGTCAAACAGCCAAATCGAGCCATCGCGTTTTGCGAGCGTTGCACGCAAGTAAACTCCGTCGCTGAGTGTCAAAAACCTTTATTTTGTGCAAATGCATCGTTTTGCATCGTCAAAACTCGTTTGGCACCGATGCTGCGAGCGAAAAACCGTCAATCAGCTAAATCGATAAATCACGTTTTGCGAGCGCTGCACGCATGTAAACTCGGTTACCGAGTGTCAAAAACCTTTATATTGTGCAAATCTAACGTTTTGCATCGTTGAAACTCGTTTGGCACCGATGCCGCGAGCGAAAAACCGTCAATCAGCCAAATCGAGAAATCGCGTTTTGCGAGTGTTGCACGCATGTAATCTCGGTCTCCGAGTGTCAAAAACCTTAATTTTTTGCAAATACATCGTTTTGCATCGTTGAAACTCGTTTAGCACCGATGCCGCGAGTGACAAAGCGTCAAACAACTAAAATGAGACATCGCGTTTTGCGAGCGTTGCACGCATGTAAACTCGGTCTCCGAGTAACAAAAACCTCTATTTCGTGAAAATGCATCGTCTTGCATCGTTAACACTCGTTTGGCACTGATGCCGCAAGCGAAAAAGCGTCAATCAGCCAAATCGAGAAATCGCGTTCTGCGAGCGTTGGACGCATGTAAACTCGGTCGCCGAGTGTCAAAAACCTTGATTTTGCGCAAATCCATCGTTTTGCATCGTTGAAACTCGTTTGGCACCGATACCGCGAGCGAAAATGCGTCAAACAGCCAAGTCGAGCCATCGCGTTTTGCGAGCGTTAAACGCATGTAAACACGGTCGCCGAGTGTCAAAAACCTTGATTTTGTGCAAATCCATCGTTTTGCATCGTTAACACTCGTTTGGCACCGATGCCGCGAGCAAAAATGCGTCAAACAGCCAAATCGAGCCATCGCGTTTTGCGAGCGTTGAACGCAAGTAAACTCGGTCGCTGAGTGTCAAAAACCTTTATTTTGTGCAAATGCATCGTTTTGCATCGTTGAAACTCGTTTGGCACCGATGCCGCAAGTGAAAAAGCGTCAATCAGCCAAATCGAGAAATCGCGTTTTGCGAGTGTTGCACGCATATAAACTCGGTCGCCGAGTGTCAAAAACTTTTATTTTGTGCAAATGCACCGCTTTGCATCGTTGAAACTCGTTTGGCACCGATGCTGCGAGTGAAAAAGCGTTAATCAGCCAAATCGAGAAATCGGGTTTTGCGAGTGTTGTACTCATGTAAACTCGGTCACCGAGTGACAAAAACCTTTATTTTGTGAAAATGCATCGATTTGCATCGTCAAAACTCGTTTGGCACCGATACCGCGAGCGAAAATGCGTCAAACAGCCAACTCGAGCCATCGCGTTTTACGAGCGTTGAACGCATGTAAACACGGTCGCCGAGTGTCAAAAAACTTTCATTTTGTGCAAATGCATCGTTTTGCATCGTTGAAACTCGTTTGGCACCGATGCCGAGAGTGAAAAAGCGTCAATCAGCTAAATCGAGAAATCGCGTTTTGCGAGTGTTGCACGCATATAAACTCGGTCGCTGAGTGTCAAGAACCTTTATTTTGTGTAAATCCATCACTTTGCATCGTTAACACTCGCTTGGTACCGATGCTGCGAGCGAAAATGCGTCAAACAGCCAAATCGAGAAATCGCGTTTTGCGAGTGTTGCACGCATATAAACTCGGTCGCTGAGTGTCAAGAACCTTTATTTTGTGCAAATCCATCGCTTTGCATCGTTAACACTCGTTTGGCACCGATGCCGCGAGCGAAGAACCGTCAATCCGCCAAATCGAGAAATCGCGTTTTGCGAGCGCTGCACGCATGTAAACACGGTCGCCGAGTGTCAAAAACTTTTATTTTGAGCAAATGCATCGTTTTGCAACGTTGAAACTCGTTTGGCACCGATACCGCGAGCGAAAATGCGTCAAACAGCCAAATCGAGCTATCGCGTTTTGCGAGCGTTGAACGCATGTAAACACGGTCGCCGAGTGTCAAAAACCTTGATTTTGTGCAAATCCATCGTTTTGCATCGTTAACACTCGTTTGGCACCGATGCCGCGAGCGAAAATGCGTCAAACAGCCAAATCGAGCCATCGCGTTTTGCGAGCGTTGAACGCAAGTAAACTCGGTCGCTGAGTGTCAAAAACCTTTATTTTGTGCAAATGCATCGTTTTGCATCGTTGAAACTCGTTTGGCACCGATGCCGCGAGTGAAAAAGCGTTAATCAGCCAAATCGAGAAATCGGGTTTTGCGAGTGTTGTACTCATGTAAACTCGGTCACCGAGTGACAAAAACCTTTATTTTGTGAAAATGCTTCGTTTTGCATCGTCAAAACTCGTTTGGCACCGATGCTGCGAGCGAAAAACCGTCAATCAGCTAAATCGATAAATCACGTTTTGCGAGCGCTGCACGCATGTAAACTCGGTCACCGAGTGTCAAAAACCTTTATTTTGTGCAAATCTAACGTTTTGCATCGTTGAAACTCGTTTGGCACCGATGCCGCGAGCGAAAAACCGTCAATCAGCCAAATCGAGAAATCGCGTTTTGCGAGTGTTGCACGCATGTTAACTCGGTCTCCGAGTGTCAAAAACCTTTATTTTTTGCAAATACATCGTTTTGCATCGTTGAAACTCGTTTAGCACCGATGCCGCGAGTGAAAAAGCGTCAAACAACTAAAATGATACATCGCGTTTTGCGAGCGTTGCACGCATGTAAACTCGGTCTCCGAGTAACAAAAACCTCTATTTCGTGAAAATGCATCGTTTTGCATCGTTAACACTCGTTTGGCACTGATGCCGCAAGCGAAAAAGCGTCAATCAGCCAAATCGAGAAATCGCGTTCTGCGAGCGTTGGACGCATGTAAACTCGGTCGCCGAGTGTCAAAAACCTTGATTTTGTGCAAATCCATCGCTTTGCATCGTTAACACTCGTTTGGCACCGATGCCGCGAGCGAAGAACCGTCAATCCGCCAAATCGAGAAATCGCGTTTTGCGAGCGCTGCACGCATGTAAACACGGTCGCCGAGTGTCAAAAACTTTTATTTTGAGCAAATGCATCGTTTTGCATCGTTGAAACTCGTTTGGCACCGATACCGCGAGCGAAAATGCGTCAAACAGCCAAATCGAGCCATCGCGTTTTGCGAGCGTTGCACGCATGTAAACTCGGTCTCCGAGTAACAAAAACCTCTATTTCGTGAAAATGCATCGTTTTGCATCGTTAACACTCGTTTGGCACTGATGCCGCAAGCGAAAAAGCGTCAATCAGCCAAATCGAGAAATCGCGTTCTGCGAGCGTTGGACGCATGTAAACTCGGTCGCCGAGTGTCAAAAACCTTGATTTTGTGCAAATCCATCGCTTTGCATCGTTAACACTCGTTTGGCACCGATGCCGCGAGCGAAGAACCGTCAATCCGCCAAATCGAGAAATCGCGTTTTGCGAGCGCTGCACGCATGTAAACACGGTCGCCGAGTGTCAAAAACTTTTATTTTGAGCAAATGCATCGTTTTGCATCGTTGAAACTCGTTTGGCACCGATACCGCGAGCGAAAATGCGTCAAACAGCCAAATCGAGCCATCGCGTTTTGCGAGCGTTGCACGCATGTAAACTCGGTCTCCGAGTAACAAAAACCTCTATTTCGTGAAAATGCATCGTTTTGCATCGTTAACACTCGTTTGGCACTGATGCCGCAAGCGAAAAAGCGTCAATCAGCCAAATCGAGAAATCGCGTTCTGCGAGCGTTGGACGCATGTAAACTCGGTCGCCGAGTGTCAAAAACCTTGATTTTGTGCAAATCCATCGTTTTGCATCCTTGAAACTCGTTTGGCACCGATACCGCGAGCGAAAATGCGTCAAACAGCCAAATCGAGTCATCGCGTTTTGCGAGCGTTGAACGTATGTAAACACGGTCGCCGAGTGTCAAAAACCTTGATTTTGTGCAAATCCATCGTTTTGCATCGTTAACACTCGTTTGGCACCGATGCCGCGAGCGAAAATGCGTCAAGCAGCCAGATCGAGCTATCGCGTTTTGCGAGCGTTGCCCGCATGTATACTCGGTCGCCGAGTGTCACAAACCTTGACTTTGTGCAAATCCATCGTTTTGCATCGTTAACACTCGTTTGGCACCGATGCCGCGTGTGAAAAAGCCCCAATAAGCCAAATCGAGAAATCGCGTTATGCGAGTGTTTCACGCATGTTAACTTGATCACCGCGTGACAAAAACCTTGATTTTGTGAAAATCCATCGTTTTGCATCGTTAACACTCGTTTGGCACCGATGCCGCGAGCGAAAATGCGTCAAACAGCCAAATCGAGCCATCGCGTTTTGCGAGCGTTGAACGCAAGTAAACTCGGTCGCTGAGTGTAAAAAACTTTCATTTTGTGCAAATCCATCGTTTTGCATCATTGAAACTCGTTCGATGCCGCGAGTGAAAAAGCGTCAATCAGCCAAATCGAGAAATCGCTTTTTGCGCGTGTTGCACGCATGTAAACACGGTCTCCGAGTGTCAAAAACCTTTATTTTTTGCAAATGCATCGTTTTGCATCGTTGAAACTCGTTTGGCACCGATGCCGCGAGTGAAAAAGCGTCAATCAGCCAAATCGAGAAATCGGGTTTTGCGAGTGTTGTACTCATGTAAACTCGGTCACCGAGTGAGAAAAACCTTTATTTTGTGAAAATGCATCGATTTGCATCGTCAAAACTCGTTTGGCACCGATACCGCGAGCGAAAATGCGTCAAACAGCCAACTCGAGCCATCGCGTTTTACGAGCGTTGAACGCATGTAAACTCGGTCGCCGAGTGTCAAAAAACTTTCATTTTGTGCAAATGCATCGTTTTGCATCGTTGAAACTCGTTTGGCACCGATGCCGAGAGTGAAAAAGCGTCAATCAGCTAAATCGAGAAATCGCGTTTTGCGAGTGTTGCACGCATATAAACTCGGTCGCTGAGTGTCAAGAACCTTTATTTTGTGTAAATCCATCACTTTGCATCGTTAACACTCGCTTGGTACCGATGCTGCGAGCGAAAATGCGTC
>OZ035865.1:64415-241915 GCA_964034905.1 Itoplectis maculator
AGCAAGGGAAGAACAGGGGAGAGTATTTTGTAGATTTTTTTTGCTCTCCCCCTGTTTCACCCCTTGCTCCCCCCTTGCTCACCCCCTGCTCTCCCCTTGTTCTCCCCTTGCTCTCCCCTTGCTCTCCCCCTGCTCTCCCCTTGTTCTCCCCTTGCTCTCCCCTTGCTCTCCCCCTGCTCTCCCCTTGTTCTCCCGCTGCTTTTCCCTTGTTTAGGGTACGATTAGAGGGGGAGAACAGGGTGGAATTAATAACGTCGACGTAATACTCGACGTAAGACTTGAGTACAACGAGGTCTGAGTGTAATGACACCCAGACCTCGAAAATGTCGCCGCATCGACAGGTTGGTGCTACACACGCCAACACATGTAATTCCATGTAACTGGCAGACGCGGGTGAGCTGCGCCGCTGTCAGCTGACGTGCGAAAATCGATGATCCGCACACACACGATAGTGACTGCGTCACACACGTCAACACACGCATGTGCGCGTAGCCGGCAGTCGCGCGTTAGCCGCGTCGCTGTCAATTGTCTTGCGAACACGTGGTCGATAGTCGCGCGTGAGGCGCGCCGCCGTAGCGGAGCGGCTATAGCTACACCCGCCGCCTATATCTTTCATCGCCTATGCGTGTGACTCAACTGTGGTAGTAAATCGGAGGCGGCGCTTTCCGCTATAACTGCGCTCCGATTGGTCGACTTTAAACATTAATAACGACGCCAATTTTCGACGCAGCTCATTGTCCGTGGTACCAACATTTTTGTTATGTCGAGATCTACATGCCCATCAAATATTATACATAGGTTGTGTTACACCCAGTATAACGATGCTCGTCTTTGGTTTTGTATTAGTGAATTGACGTTAACGGAGATTATCGTTAGGTAGTCGACTTTTAGCATTTGATTATTGTTTATTATTTGATCGCGCATTACTTAGTCTGTTGATTCGTGTTTAGCAAAGCGTACAAGCTATCGATCATTTTCGTGTTGTTTTGTATTGCTTGCATAACCTAGACAAATTGCTGCTGCATAGTTGCTACAATTGAGGAGAGATCATTCGGTGCTCTGTTATTTGTTTGTCCGTCTGGTTTTTTTACACGATCAGCGTAATTCATTCTTAGAATGGACGATTGTTGGGGTCCGTTCATTAATTTTTTTATTGTACTTGGTTGTCTATAATCTGTCCCTGAGTTTTTGCGTGAATTCATTCTTTTATTTGTGACAGGAAAATTTATTTACGCCACCTCGACGTCGGATCCGCGAATTGACTCCTCGACAAAACGCGCTTTTATATTAAGTCGCGCGAAGTCGACGATTTTGTACGTCGCTCACTGCTAGCCGTTGGCGCATCGATACATTTACGCGCCCAATCGACGCGCTCGAAGGTGTAAGAAGACACAGGCTGCGACCGCGCGCCGCGTCAAAATAAGCCGGTCTATCGACTAATTAGGGCAAAGGGACGCGTCCAAGCGTGCCCGCGTATCGCACAACGTCGCGCTATCGAGCGACGATCGACACTTGCTCGCCGACGTCTGTAACGAGCAGTCAACGTTATCCTCGAGAAGTCTCGCTTTTATTTCTCGACCTTATCATTGAAATTACTTAATTTAACGTGTTCGTCGATTATTGTTCGTCGTCACATTCTGAGACGACTGCATTCGTCAAATTGATATTTGTGAATTGTGAACCACTTGACCATTGAGGGGAACGAAATTCGACAGTCGAGTGAGCTGGCGGGGATCGTTGAATAGACGCAACACTGTAAGTCACATTTGTCTACTGAATTCTTTATTTCGCTGTCCCTTGCAATTGTCCCTCGGGTCTCCAGCGGAACCCCATGCGAACCGCAGTTAGCCGAAATAACTCTGTCAAACTAAACGTCGTTAATTACGGAAATTAACTGACGCCTGACAACCATACATTTGTTTCAATCGTCGAATCAGAGCCCCGGCAGCCCTTGACCCAGGCCGCGCCGGGTGGAATACCGCGTCAAACTTTGTACGAAAAGTATATTCTGTCTCATATTATAATTATAGTTCTGACTTTGGTTTGTCATAAATTCTACTTGCTTTGGGCAGCGTCGATAGGACGCTGGGAGTCCGAAGTTCTTACATAATACGCAATAAACTGACTCTTTTGATGCTTCGTTTGTATCACTACTTAATTCGCACTTAACACATCGATACTTCATGTTGCAGTTTGCCGCTGTGTGGCCTAGACATTCGCGATTTTTGCTCTGAAATATGCTCGATTTTTCTTTATTTTTTCCCACCAGATTACTTGATACGCTAGATATTTAGTTTAGTATAATTTTCCGGCGACGCTATCAGAAGTTAGTTGTACGCGATAAAGAGGCAGAGCTCTGTTTTCTTTAATCGGTTTTGGTGTGGTATGCCTGACAACACTAATAAATACTAAGTTTTCGCTTTTTCAGATATGCTAGAAGCTCGCTCGAATCGAAACTACCGTCTACACCTTTTAGCATAAATGTCTGTGCTTTTTTCTCCATCGGAGTTCACGTATAATACTGTGTGTCTACTTCTTTTAAAATTTTTTGCGGTTTTTATGTTCCTCATAGCTACTTAAAATTAATTTGTGTTGCTTGTCGTTTTGTCTTTGTCTTTAAAAATCTTTGTTTTTCAAGACTTTGGACCGTACCTCGATAGTGTCCTTCACGTCTTGACGGTATATGCTGATTGGCGGCACCTTTGCTTTCTTGGACGCGAGCGAAACCCATGCAGGCGCGATGCCTCTGCCGCTGTTGTTGACGTTTCCCGATGACAGGCGCGTTCGCTTCTCTCTCTGCACTCGCCGCTCGGCGTGATCTAGCGTTGATTTTTTTTTCCGTAGAACGGTCATCCACTCCTCGCTCTTCCCTCGGTTTCGTGGCGATAATCCGTGTGCAGTGAATTCGTTATCGTCAGTCGTCTCGGGGTTAACGCCCGATGGGCCCGCGCCGGTGAGACTTGCAAATCGGTTTTGCGTAGGAAACGATTGCCTCTGCGATGAGTTAGAGCAGCGCTCTTTCAGTTGCCGATTTTCTTCTCGAAGCTTGATGATTCCTTCTTTCAGTATAGAGATTTCGGATTTTTTTTATTTTCCTCCTCTCTGTCTTCGATATCCATCCTCGTCGGAGAACCGTTGGACGATCGAAGTGAGGTTCGATCATAATTGTATGAGCGCCTCTTCCGAAGTGATCAAGGATCGTAGTACCCCCTCTCGGTCCCAATTTTCACCATTTTAAAGATCAAATAACGCGAGGCGACTACGTCGCCACTGTCGCCGCCGTTCCAGATCATTCTTCAAAGTTGTGCCACGTTGGTAATGTGGTCGTGCCATAACGTCTCAGGGAAAAGGTCTACCTGAAATGTAGATCTGGGTTCAAGGGCGGGAGTGATCACTTCGGAAGAGGCGCTCATACAATTGATCACTATATATAATCGCACCTCACTTCGATCGCTTAATCAATAATTGTATTTTGTGCCTCTTCCTCGTGATCAAGGATAAAGTCCAGTTACGGCACCTCAATAAAGAGAAAAACTACTTCGACTTTTTTCTTTTTATTATCGCTGCGCGTTAACAGTCGTTTCCGCTGTTTCTATCGTGATTCCAATATCGCTTTCGCAAACTTATTACAATCTTCTACTATTTCTCGATCATAAAATTTTGCAAATGTTTCTGACTTGCTTGTCCAACCGGCTGTTTCCCGGATAGTGTCTAAATCAACTCCGTTTCTTTTCGCCGCCGAGGTTGAGGCATAACGAGTGCTGTAAGCGGTGAATATCTCGGTATCGACTCCGCTTTCTGTTAAAACTTCCTTAATCCAGCGAATTAATGTCTGCGTTGTTAGAGCCTTGAAGAGCTTTTTGAAGGAGAGAAATAGCGAATAAGTGGATTCTCGGATTCCATTTGTACATTCCAAGTACTTTTTTAGAGTTCGATTTACGCAAATGTTTATATTTTCCAAATTAAAGGGCAGGACTAAACAAGGTTCTTTTCTACTCGGTCCTGACGTTTTGATCTTTTCTGGGATTTTTATCTCCATGAAATCCGCCGTTTCGCGAATGTTTCTTATATCTATTAAAGCAAAGGTTTGTAACCTGTGACCCGTGGTTAGCGCTAATAACGCAATCAATTTTTTGGATAAAACTTTAAGACTAGTATTTTCGCTATTCGATTGTGACGATAAGTGATCGAGGACGACTTTAGGATCCCAGGTGCAATCGTATCTGGGTCTGCATGGTCTTTTGCTGAAGACGTCCTTGAAAAACTCTTAATACTGGGGTCTTTTCCGATTTCGTGGCCGACTATTAGCGATATTGCCGAGCGCAGGCAATTTAGCGTGCCATACGAAGCACCACTCTCGAAGGCGTCCGTCAAGCCTGCGAGTATGTCTCGAATCGAATTAGTAAATGGGCTGATGGAGTTCACGCTGCAGAAGGCCCACCATTTTCTTAAGACGGAATCGTACTGTTTTATGGACGATTCTGCCAGCGATGCCATCATTATCTCGGCGGTGTTCTTCGGCGTTTGTCTCCATTCGAATCCTTCCATGATAATTTTCCTGCGTTCGCACTTGCTCTGACTATTTGTATCGATATACATTTTCAACATGAGTGGCGCTGATCTGAGTGTAAAAACCATGTATCGTGTTATATTGAGTGATGAGAAGAAAAAACTAGAAGCACCAATGATTCTAGGAACAACGTATTACCTCAATAATTTGGAAACGAAAAAAATAAGTGTTGGTCTCCAGCCACGAGCAAACGGCGACGTTGTACCCATTGTCAAGCTGCAGAACAATAACTCGTCGGGAGGCCTCGTGTTTGAATCCGGAGCCTGGAGCAAACTACAAGACAACTTTCCCTGCATCGCTGAATATTTCGCCGGGTCAAAGAAATATGGACACCGCTCTGACCCGATGATACAGAGACCCTTGGCCATTAAAGACCTCGAGGTCTTTTTTACAACAGCGTTCGGGTCAAAAGATATTGTTCTCGATCGACGTCCCGACGAACCCTCAACCGATGAGCAACATTTGGACTCCGACGAGGAAAGCCAGCTCGAACTACCGCCGAAGAAGAGAAAGCGCAACTACTCCCCCGCAATTTTCATGCAGAAAACATCGTTCGACGGGTTATGCAGCGTTACGGTGTGCATCGACGAAAGATTCAGACGACTTCAGCGCTTCGTTCAAAATATCAAGATGTGCGTTGATATTCTCTGTGAAGAAATAATTCTTCATATCCCCACCGATGTTTTGACCGACGATGTGGATGAAGCTCTCGTTAAAGAACTTTTGACAACGAACGCAAAGGCTCTGCATGACGCCGTACGTAGACGCGTAGACCCGTCATTCTACGATCATTTATTCGACGTCGTTTTCGTAGAGTTAAAGGTATTCTGTATTCCGTTTATAACGAATGAGGTAAAAAAGATTCACGCCCTGAACAAAAAATCACCAAACAAGGGCGAATGATTCTAATGTAAACAAGTTTTCGAAATGTATACGTATATGTATATAAACGCACGTAACATCATATTTGAATAAACACTCGATTTCCCAGAGATTACTCCTTGTACTTACCGTTATTGACTGAAAAAATATCATCTCATCCTGGGTCGATACCTACATTATCGACGCTGCAGCGGCGGACTCTGTGGGTGGCGGTGAGTGGTGGTGGTGGGAAGGAGACTTTGCAGTTTAGCTATCGTGTGGGCCCAGAGGCCCCCCGAGCATACGCGAGGTGGTGGTGGGGGGAAGCCACGGCAGTGACGTAACCGCGGCGCTGACACGCTGATGATGGAGGGGATAGGAACCGGTTTCTCATCTATCTTAGGTGCACCGAGACGATAAGCGCCAACTAGCGGCATATCTGCGAGATAATGATTGTGGTGGTGGTGGGGGAAGTCGCGGCAGTGACGTAACCGCGGCGCCGACGCGCTGGTGGTGGAGGGGATAGGAACCGGTTTCTCAGCTATCTTAGGTGCACCGAGACGATAAGCGCCAACTAGCGGCATATCCGCGAGATAATGATTGTGGTGGTGAGGGAAGTCGCGGCAGTGACGTAACTGCGGCGCCGATGCGCTACTGGTGGAGGGGGTAAGAACCGGTTTTCCATCTATCTTAGGTGCACAACGGAATAACCGCTGCGTAGACATGATGGTGGGGGAAGTCGCGGCAGTGACGTAACCGCGGCGCCTAGACAACTGTGGTGGCGGAGGGGATAGGAACCGGTTTCTCAGCTATCTTAGGTGCACCGAGACGATAAGCGCCAACTAGCGGCATATCCGCGAGATAATGATTGTGGTGGTGGGGGAAGTCGCGGCAGTGACGTAACCGCGGCGCCGACGCGCTGGTGGTGGAGGGGATAGGAACCGGTTTCTCAGCTATCTTAGGTGCACCGAGACGATAAGCGCCAACTAGCGGCATATCCGCAAGATAATGATTGTGGTGGTGGGGGAAGTCGCGGCAGTGACGTAACCGCGGCGCCGACGCGCTGGTGGTGGAGGGGATAGGAACCGGTTTCTCAGCTATCTTAGGTGCACAGCGGTAAAACCGCGGCCTAGACATGATGGTGGTGGTGGGGGAAGTTGCGGCCGTGACGTAACCGCGGCGCCTAGACGCCGGGGGTGGAGGGGATAGGAACCGGTTTCTCAGCTATCTTAGGTGCACGGCGGAATGTCTGCGGCGTAGACATGGTGGTGGGGGGAAGTCGCGGCGACGTAGCGGCAACTCGAGGCGAGACGGTAGTGGTGGGGGAAGTCGCGACTGTGACGTAACCGCGGGGGGTGGGGGTGGGTGAACCGGTTTTACATCTATATTGCTACCCAGCGGCGGATAAGGGTGGGGGTACATGCACGACACGCATGCGCCTCGGTAGGGTGGGGGAAAGGCTGCGGCGGGCCTCACGTGAGGAGGGTGGGGGCGAGGGGACACAACACGACTCGAGGCGAGACGGTAGTGGTGGGGGAAGTCGCGGCTGTGACGTAACCGCGGGGGTGGGGGTGGGTGAACCGGTTTTACATCTATATTGCTACCCAGCGGCGGATAAGGGTGGGGGTACATGCACGACACGCATGCGCCTCGGTAGGGTGGGGGAAAGGCCGCGGTGGGCCTCACGCGAGGAGGGTGGGGGGGAGGGGACACAACACGCATGCGCCGCAGATGGTGGGGGGTGGGTGGAGGGGGAACCCACGTGATAACATGTGTGGGGGTGGGGGGAGTGGTGGTGGGGGGAGGCACACATGGGGGACCCCCCACGGAGTGGGGGGAAGGGGGGGACCAATCAGAACGCACCTCCGGAGTGGGGGGGAGGGGGGGAGGAGTGGGGGGGAATTAGGCCACGCCCTGTCTAGCTATAATTGTACTATTCTACTGCCGTGGGTCAAATCTAATGTCGTTAAATATTTCTTTCCGTGATATTTTTGCAATATTTCATTAATATTTGGCGGACATTCATTATCGCCTTCTATTACTTCGTTTAGCATTCTGGCGTCGAGACACAATCGGATCGTATTATTTTTCTTTTTAACTATACATAATGGATTACAGTACGGACTCCTCGAACGCTCTATGATTCCCTCACTTAACATAGTTTCAATTTCTTGACTAACTGCATTTTTTAACGTTAACGGTACCGGGTACGAGAGTCTCCTAAATGGTTTCGAGGTAATTAATTTAATTTTATGTTCATACGTTGCGGTGCATCCTGGTTTATTAGAGAAAAGCGTTTTGTATTTCACGATTAAATTCTCGACGGCAGATGCTTCGGTCGGATTCAGTGCCATTAGCGTTTGCGCGACGATCTCAAGCCCCTCTTTAAAATCGCGATTCTCACTTGACTCAAAATATTCATTTGCCTGCTGATCTTCAATTTCATTAACGTGAATAACGTGATTATCATCATTATCGCAGAGTAAATACTCGTACCGGTCCTCCATATGGTCACGATTCTCCTTATTTATTTCGAGTATCGCGAGATTAATCTTGTCTCTCTGTTCGGCCCGTGTGTAATTTTCATCACACCCGAATAAACCCTCTAGATCGTACTCAAATTCTTGCTGATTTCCTTTCGCAAATTCGGTCAAGGGACTCGTTTCAATGACGTTGAATTCTAGCATTTTATCCATTAGCGACTCGGCCAATAAATTTGCATATTCGATGATATTAATTTTTTGCAAGCATAATATTTGATTTGAAAAGTGAGAATCCGATTGTTCCGAGGTGCCTGACCCGAATGACACGTACTCCGAATCGAAGCAAATACCACCTATCTCTACAATTCTGTTTCTATAGTTAATTATTCCTCGGTACCGGATGAAGAAGTCATTTCCAATTATTATTTCTGATGTTAGGCAAGGTATCACGAGTAATACATGTAAGAATTTGTGTTCGCCAATCGAGATTTCTGCAATAATTTGACGCTTAACTGATACCGCCTTTTTACCAACCGCCGGTACAATCTTTACGTTATTTAATGGCAATTCATGAAACTTGTAATGTTCAGAAATTTCATTATACCATTGTTCCGACACGCACGTTATTTGACTTCCCGTATCCAGCAACGCGTTTGAGTGTTTTCCTTTAATTGTTATTTTTATTTTCGGCAATTTACTGATAGTCGCGCGCGATTTGTTTGATTGTGCCCGATCGCCTTCCACATCGCGGTTAAGATCTTCTATAAAATCGAATTGTTAGCGAAGTGACATGGAATCACGGTTGAACGCACCTACTGCGAGCTTCAAAGAATTCATTTGCGTATTTTGAGCTGCTTCGGCTGTAACTCCACCGCTGTTTATAGATACGTTCGGCGGGGGTATTCGCGTATCTGGGAGTTGACAGGCGGAGCCAAACGTCTGATAATTCATATTATAGTGATTATTTAATTGCGCCGGATACGAATTATAATTATTTGTCGGCCGTGCTGAATTATTCGAGTTCCAATTCGGATAGAAATTATTGGCATTTTCTGTATTCGCACGTGATCTTGACCTTTGTTGTTGATTACACTTCGACAGCCGAGAGAATTGTAACGAGTTTATAGAATTTACGCGGCCTTGACTGTTGTGTTGATTATTATGACCTCGCCAGTCTCTGTTTTTGTCTCTGTCATTCTCTTGGTACGTTCCATCGAGCTGTAGAAGTGCTTGCGCGACTAAATTCGAGTCCGAGAAATTAACCGTCGATAGAGCCGCACGAGTATAAGAAGGAAATTGTTGAACAATCGAGTAATTCAACTCATATGGCGAAAGTTGGGGTTCAAAAAATCGAGCGTCTCTTAGCTGTTTATAATAATACGTTTGCATCGCCCCGTCATTACTTCTATTATATCGTCTTGCATTCCATTTAGCTTTGAAACGAACTCTTACGGGAATTGAGTAGAATTCGTCCTTAAATGCTTTTTTAAAATCGTCAAAATCATTCAATGTGTTTTTCATCACCTCAAACCAAATTTTCAGTCTACCACTAATAAAACTTTCAATCAAAATTAGCTTGTGTTCGTTGCGAACATTTTTAAAACGAAAATAACTTTCAACCTCGTCGAGAAATTCCAAAGGGTTATTTTCTTCTACAAATGTCGGTTTTTTAACGTCAATATGAAGATATTGTAGGTGATTTACCAGACCATCGATAAATTGATCGTTTTGCGCCGGTCGCTCGCGCTGTTGAAAATTCGCAGGCGCTGGTTGATCATGCGGCAGTTGTTGTGCGGCATCCTGGGCATCACGGACATTTTCTTGCGGTGGTGGACGAGGATTCTCGCGTAACGCTTGGGCAGCGGCACGCATTGTCTCGAATTCCGCTCTTTGCAAATCCAATGCTCTCTGAGCAGTCCTCAGTCGCTCCCACTCCTCGCGAAAATTGTCGTTCGCTTGTGCCATCGCCGTGCCAGCAGGTAGATCGTCGACAACCATTATTTTTGCAGGTGTTTTATTCCTGTTAGGATTCGCACAAACTTTATTGTCTAATAATTTACGTTTATTTTCAGGTATAAATTTGTCTTTCTTTTTCTTCTGACAAGACAGCGATTTAGACTTTGAAACAATAGGTGATCGGCCCTGAAATTGGCTTACTGTTTGTATCTTCTTCTTAGCCGATCGCGTGGCACGTGGCGATAATACCAGTTTGTTTTCACTCATCCGAAAAGCGGTTGAGCTCGTGCCTTATAGTTGGGCGCCAATGTAATAATTTTATATTTTGCGAGATTTTAGGTTACCAAATATTTTTGCTCCAACATTAGATTTTAATAATTTTAACCGAGCTGGATATTCATCAGCACGAATCGCGACTCTCGAATCTAATAATTCCTTCGATTATAAAACACTGCCTCAAATAAATAATAACGAGCACGATAATAAAAAGACAAATCGCGTTTGACACACTAATGACTAACATAGCGGCAATTTCCAAAACCAGAGCACCAAATATTACAATACAAAGACAGTCACAAATAATTAAAGAAGTAAACGCATACTCTCATTCCGACCAACTGGTCGCTCGTTATATATTTCACATGATAATTGTATCCGTATATAATTAAGAAATCGGAGCGGTTGACTTATCTTAGTTAATAGGGTGAATCCACGTGCGTCCACGGGATCGTCTCCGAAAGTCGACTATATAATTCCGGTAAGGTGCGTGTGTGGCCTCGGCCACAGCTCGAAGGGGAGGGAGCTCGTTTCGCCGTGCGCCGAGGATCTCGCTCGATATTCGGGTACTTTCGGTAATTCCCGAAAGCGCCCGATATTCTGCGAGATCTCGGTGCTGCTCTCTATTACGTTTTGGCGGGCCGGTTACACACATTTGAACGTGTATCATTACAATATCGTCACCTATTGTTTTAATATCATTATTTATTGAAAATAAGATTCCTGGATTAATTGAGGCGAGACGCCTTCAACCGGAGGAGACGTGCTTGCGAGTTGAAGCGAGAGGCCTCCTATCGCATGCAGCGTGAGTGTGAGCGAGAAGCTCTTATGGGTCTTCGTGCCCGGACGGCTTATACCGGGCGGACCGTAGCAAAAAGACTTCGACGACTCGTGCCAGAGATGCCGTCCTCGGCCGGCGGGGAAGGCTTCCCCCACTACGCGCCGGACTGGCCTGGCGCTCCTGTGCCGAACACGCTACCGCTGCCTCGCCACCCTTCCGCCTAGTTCCCCCGGAGGACACCATTTCTGCCGCCCAGTGTACCGAGAATCTAGATGGTACGGCTCGCCCCCAAGAAAAAAAATTCTGGATTCGAGCCGTTGCCCGGGAAGCTCCTCCATCTGCCCCGCCATCTGCACCGGAAATGTTTATTTATTATTTATCCCAAATAGCAGGAAAAAATAAGGATTCGTTTTTCGCGTTTCTATGAGAATCGTCGAATTTTCTATTTTTTGGGCAAACGACGCAGCTGTTACTATCGGCGGGAAATTTCCAATCGGCTAGGGATTTCAAACTTTACGAAACCGAAATTTTCTCTTTCGCCTAAAACACAAAGCAAGTTGCGACTTTAAAATTCGGTAAAAATAAAAAAATGAAGATATCGCGTTTCTCCTTTCGGCATTCTCCTTGTTATTCAGTTTTCTTTCGAACGAAAGAACAAAAATCCAGGTTCGAACGATACAAAAAAAAGTA
The DNA here is from genome assembly GCA_964034905.1 of Itoplectis maculator. Classification (NCBI taxonomy): domain Eukaryota; kingdom Metazoa; phylum Arthropoda; class Insecta; order Hymenoptera; family Ichneumonidae; genus Itoplectis; species Itoplectis maculator. Next base: position 76,033 of record OZ035865.1, read on the forward strand.
ACTTCAATTTTAGTGACGTAACGAAATTTCTGAAAAAGTGAGAAGTCGTTTTTAGCGTTTCGGCGAGAATCACCGGATTTTCTATTTTTCGAGCAAACAACGGTGCTTTCGATGCCGATGCGATGTCGATCTTTCCTACTGTTCTTTTTCTTAAATCGAGAAAATGCGAGCGATGTCGATATTTTCTATTGTCCTTTCACCTAAATCGCAAAAATGCGAGCGATGACGATATTTTCTACTGTTCTTTTTTATAAAACGAGTAACATTGCTGAAGAAAATTTCAATGCTGTTGAAGTTTGCATCGTTGGAATGCAATTTAAATAAAAAAAAAATATGACATTTTTCACCACCATGGAGGTAAACACATGGGGGAGATTTTTCAAAAAGTGTCACCACAGGAGAACGATTTTTGAGCGGTTAAGTGTCGCGAGAAGGAGCAGCTGTATATCAACATTTGACCCTTTGGTAAGAGTACGTTTCGGGAGTTCGAGCGAGTTCTCGATTGTTTGTACATCTGATATAGGTGAAACAAACAACATTCCGAAATAAAATTGAATAAAATAGACTGTTGAAACTTTCATTAAAAAATATTAAAAAAAAATTCATCACCCGCTAAGGGTGCGTTCCGGTGGTCAGAGCAAGTTCTCGATTTTTTGTACCTTTAATATAGGTGAAACAAAGAACATTCTAAAATAACATTAAATGGAATGGAATGGAAAACTTGATTTTTATGATGTCGAAGCTTGCATCGTTGGAATGCAACGAAAAAATGATTATAAGGATCAATGGTTCTAATCAATTTTTATACCCAATACGATCCTTTTGGTTTATTAGAATAATGATTAAAAAAATTTTTTGTTGCTTTCCAAAGATGCAAACTTCAACATAATTAATTTTTTAGAAAATGAACAAGATTTCACCCCCTGATAAGGGTGCGATCCACGAGTCCGCGCGAGTGATTGATTTTTCGTACGTCTAATATAGGAGAAAATAACATTATTCCGAAAGAAAATTAAATGGAATGTCAAAACTTCAATTTTCGTAAAAATATAGAGAATTCATCCCCCGCAAAGAGTGCGTTCTGGGGGTCAGAGCGCGTTTTCGATTTTTTGTACCTCTAATATAGGTGAAACAAATATTCCGAAATAAAATTGAATAAAATGTCGAAACTTTAATTTTCGTAAAAATATAGAGAATTCATCTCCCGCAAGGGGTGCGTTCCGGGACTTGGAGCGAGTTCTTGATTTTTCTAACCTCTAGTATAGGTGAAACAAACAACATTACGAAAAAAAATTGAATGGGATGTTGAAATTTTAATTTTCATAAGATCATAAAGAATTCATCCCACGCTAAAAACCGAGTCCTCGATCCGACCCCCGGAACGCACTCTTGTGCGTTCCGGGGGTCGGATCGAGGACTCGGTTTTTTGAACGTCTAATATAGGTGAAACCCAATATACACTCATCAAAAGAATTAAGGGAACAGTAAAATTTTTACTTTTTTTTACTGATTTTTGAATAGCTGTAATTTCGTGAAAAATGGTCGAATCCTAAAAATGCAAAGTGCGTTTTAAAGCTTGAAATCTCTAGTTTAAGAATCATACCGGTAATTTTGTCGTAAAGCAACATGCTCAGCATGAACGTAAAAAAAAGCGCGAAAAAAAAATTTTCAAAATTTTGGTGTATTTTAAATCCGTAGACGGGCTTAAAAAAATGTGTTGTGGCTTTATCAGTAATGGGGTCATTTAGCCCGATTCTTTAGCTTTCAAATGGTGGGTGTTTGACCTCTGTACGACCATTCGTCGTTGACATATTGGCATTTAAAGAAAAAAGGAGCTTTTTCCGTAGATCATCAATATCTCATGAACTAATGATCGCACGGCGAACCAAAGGTATGTTTTGTAAACTGGAAGAAATGCTCTAAACGTACCAACTGATACTTTGGAGATTTTCTTTTTTTTTTAAACCTTAATATTGATTTGAAAAAAAAACAAAAAAATGATCTTTTTTATTATCGCACCGAGTGAAATAATAGTATATTACGACACGAGTGCTTGTTTTTTTTTAGTAATTGTACTAGCTATACAAAATATTTTTTAACGTTGGGACGGGAACACATTTTTTATTCGTCTATAAGGAAGCAAAAACTAAATCTTCATTGAAACTGGATACTGCACAACGGGATTTACCGATTCAATCCAATAGAAAATCGACGACGCTGCGACGCAGTGGCGCCACAGCACCGTGCGTGCTATTGGCAACCGCTGCGAAGGAGGGAGACGGCGTCGCCATAGATTCGTCAGTTGGTATCGTGCTCACGGATAGTTCGCATTCATCGATCGAGTCATCGAGTATTAAGTTTGGAGATCGAGCATTGCCGCACTGTGTCGAAGTTTCGGTGATTGTCGAGTGACGAGTGTTCTATAGTGTCCACTGCGAGAAAATAGCCAATCAATGTTTCTGTCGGTAAGGACTCAGTTATCTGTTATACGTTTTTTTAGTAAATCGCGCGTGAGATATTGTGTCAAGATGCCGGGCTCGCGCTATTATCTGGTATTCGTGGACAATAGAAATATTCATTCTGACACTTTTCCATAAATATCAGGCAATTCTATATCAGAGTCGAGAAGATTACGTTACGTTACAGTTTACATATTCAAATTTTGGCAATAATGACGTGCAGATACAAAGTATTGAACGTGAATGCTTAATTTCTGTGGACACCGACGCGCTTTGTCTCCGTTCCACGTGAGCGGTTCGGGCCGCCTTTGTTTACATTGCGCGCTCCTCATGCGACCGCGCACTGACCGGCTTTGTTAACATTCTGCAACGGTTATTGCGTCACCTTCGTGTTCAGGCATCGACCGGGTAAAAAAATCTTGGTAGGGATCTTTTGGTACCTATCGGATCAATAGAATACGTAGGTAAAAAACACATTAAGACTTCAGTTATTAATTCTCATATGACGGAGTTGTTTAAAAAGGAAAATTTATATTTTTCGTTCAATTGTATTTTTTATAATCGGTACAAATATCTTGTCTCAACAGATGAGCGATCAACTCGACTACAATGATTCAAGTACAATTCATCTTTACGTACTATTCACGCGATCCAGTGAATAAAGCTTGAATAACATATTTCAGAAAGTCAATGTTCAGGCGGAATTACCGCAATATTTTTTAGTAAACTTTTTCAAATCACATTATTTAAAAATGTTAAGGTAGTTCTCTGTTGCTCCACGCTCACTTCGCATAAGTTTCCGAAAAATGAGAGCGAATTGCAAACACTTCACGACAATATAAAAATCTGAAAAAAAATCATGCAGATGGTGTATTATAGGTGCCGAAAAGATTAATTTGGCATTATAATTATTCCAGAAGGAGAGAGAAAAAGATGGCGGAACGGAAAGACGGGTGGAAAACGAGGCGCAGGAAAAAGTGCGGAAAGAGGAGGAAGAAGACAGCGTAGAGATCAGAAAAGTGACATAGTGACAGACGGGAGAAGGAACCAGGCAGAGAGATAAAAGGTACGAGTGAAAACTGAGGAAGAAGAAGGAGAGAAGTGAAGGAAGAGTCGGACGAAAGAGGCCGACGAGAGAAGTGGGCGAGGGGACAAGAAGCCAGCGGGGAGAGGAGGGAGGCAGACGAGAAACGGCGCAGGCGCGACATGAGGCCGAGGAAAGGCGAAGATGCGCGACGGGATGCCGAGGCAACAAGCGAGAAAGAAGGACGCGGGAGAGGGAGGCAAGGAGCCGACGGCAACGGTGACGGAGCAAGAGCCGGAGACGGCCGAAGATAAACGGAGGCGGGCGAGCGGCTACGGAAGAAGCCGAGGAGCCACGAGGCAGGAGGCAGAGAAGCCAGTGCGCGCAGGCAGGTGCGAGGCGGAAGGGAGAGAGGGAAAAGGCAGAGGACGGAATCGTGTCGGCGCGCATAAGGAAAACGCAGACGAGCACGTGGCGGGCGAGAAGAGAGCGACGACAGACAAGGCAGTGTGTGGAGAGCGAGCGGGACGCAGTGGCGGCGAAACAGCGCGGAAGAGAGAGGAGAAGCAGAAGCCGGAGGAGTGACACCAGAGAGTGGCGAAATCGGGAAAAGAAAGAGTGTGGCAGACGAAACTACGGACAGAAAGGGCGCAGAGCGTGCGGGAAAAACGCGGAAGGGGGGAAAAGAGGAAAGAAGAGGAAACAGCGGTGAAAGTGAAAGTCTGGGGCGAACATTACGAGAGTTGGGTTGGGGAAAGGAAAAGCGGTGGAGTGGACAGACACGTGGGGAAAGAATTGGGGAGGCGGAACAAATTTTGTGAGCGGTGTGTGAAACGAGGAATCGGAGAAAAGGCGGAAGGGAACAGACTCTGGAGAACTTTTCTGAGTTTTTTTTATTGTGTGTGTTTTGAAGGTGAACGAGGAAGAAAAAGGAAGTGGCGGGAAAAGCCAATGGACACGTGTGGAAAGATTTGGGGAGGCGGAACAAATTTTGTGAGCGGTGTGGGAAACAAGGAATCGGAGAAGAGGTGGAGGGGAACAGGCTCTGGAGAACGGTTCGGAGTTTTTGGTCTTTGTTTTTGTGTGTTTTTGGAGGGGAACGAGGAAGAAAAAGGAAGAGGCGGGAAAAGTCAATCTGGCGGAATTTCGGGAGATTTTGGAGAGGCGGTGAGCGGAGAAAGGGGAGACGGAGGAAAGAGGCAGTGACGGAGAGGGAGTAGGAGGCGACGACAACGGAGAGCGAAAAGGCGGTAGGGGAGGGGACGAAGGTGTGAGGGGAAGCGGCGGCGGTGAAAGACGGGGGAAAGGAAGACGGCGTGAGAGAGAAAGGAATGGCGGCGGAAAGCAAAGAGAAGAGTTGGGGCAAGCAGCTGGTGGAGGCGATAAGGGAAGTCGCAGAGGAACTGAAGGGGATCAGAGAGGGGGTGACGGGAATCAAGGAAATCCTGGAGGAAGTGAGGAGAAGTGAGGGAGGAGGAAGAGAAGAGGGGGACAACAGAAAGGGAAGCGAAAGCGGGGAGAGCAGCGGGACGGAAGAGACAGAGGAAAGCGGCGGCAGCACGAGCGAAGAGGGAGAAGAGGAAGCCAGCGGAACAGGGGATAAGGAGAGGAAGACGGTCGAAAAAGAAGAGGCGGGGGAAAAGAAGAAAGAAGAAGAAGAGGAGGCGGAGGACGAGGCGAATGGCGAGAAGAAAAGCTGGGTGGAGATAATGGAAGAGGAGGAGGAAGAAAAGAAGAAGAAAACGGAGAGGAAAGAAGAGAGAGAAGAAGCAAGAGGGTGGGCGATGGCACTAAGAGGGAGGGGGGGGGGGGGGGGGAAGGGCAGCAAGAAAGAAGAGAGAAGAAAGAGAGCGGAGCGGGAAGAAGAAGAGCAGAAGCGGAAAGAAGACGAAGAAGCAAGAGGGTGGGCGATGGCACTAAGAGGGAGGGGGGGGGACAGCAAGAAAGAAGAGAGAAGAAAGAGAGCGGAGCGGGAAGAAGAAGAGCAGAAGTGGAAAGAAGAGCAGAAGGAGAGGAGGAAAAGAAGGAAGAACCTTCTGCTGAGGGGGAGGGGAACGGCAGAAAAAATCGGGGAAGAGGAAGTGAAGAACATCATAAGGGACAGCCTGGAGAAGGAGGTGGAGATCGGGAAAATAGTCGGTTGGAAACAAATGGGGGAGGAAGGGATAGTAATAGTGGAAATGAGAGAAGAAAAGGACAAGGAGGAAATATGGGAAAGGAGAAAGGAGGTCGAGGTGTGAGGAATAGAGGTGAGAGAGGACTTGACGTGGTGGGAGAGAAGAACAAGATACCTGGTGGGGGAGAGGGCGAGAGAAGAGAGGAAAAGGGGAAAGAGAGACAGACAGACAGACAGACAGAGACAGACAGAGACAGACAGAGTACGACGAGCGGGAAGGCAGATGGGGGGAGGAAAAGGAAGTAGGGGGAGGGGAAGATGAGAGCGAAGAAGACGGCGAGATGAAAGGAGAAGAAGAGGAGCGGAAGAAGATGGGAGGGGTGGGGGGGAAGACGGGGAGGGAAGGAGACCTAAGGGAAGAAGACGGAGGAAAGCGGAGACAGGGAGGGATAGCAGAAGAAAGGGGTGATCAAAGACACTGGAGGCGACAAGCAGATGTACAAAGAATGTAACAAGCAACCCGGTCGCCCCTGCGGGGCGCCGGGTTGTTGTTGGAGGGCTTCACCCCCCAAACCCCCCGAAAATGACCCTGCGGCAAAAATGTCCCTTCGGGACATTTTTCCCTGGTGTCATTTTAAGGCACTCACGCGGTCGTCGCGCTCCGCGCTCCGCAGGGGGTCGTTTGGACGTCGCGCTCCGCACGATGCCATCCGGACGTCGCACTTCGCGCTCCGCACGGTACCGTTCGGAGGTCGCGTTTCGCGCTGTGCACGATGCGGTTTGGACTATAGACGTGAGCAGTATACATGACCAGTAATTTTACGATTAAAAAACGGTATGTGACCGGTGTTGAATTTACGACATCGGTAATAAAGTCATATAGTCTCTTAGTGATTAAGAATTCTCGTCAAGATACGGTGAATTTACGAAACAACGTTACTGTAATTTTACCAAAAAATTCGTTACCGGTTATTTCACAACTATATAGACGCAGTTTACCATTTTTTATGGTGAATTCACCAACAAAAATTTGTAACCGGTCAAGCTTACGAGCATTTTTCGTGAACATATTTTCACAACACAAAGATTGTAGAAACAAAATGTGGATAAAAGACGGTAAAGGTACGGTAGTTTCATTGTTATTTTACCAAAAATAAAAATACCGGTATTTTCATCTCTCTATATTATAAAAAGATCTCGCCGCCGCCGCCGCCGCCGCCGCCGCTGTGTGGGACACGTCGAAAGGCCATGGCCAACTCGAAACCACTCGCTCGAAATTCCATGGCCAACTCTAAACCACCCTCCCCCCCAAAATTTGCAAAATTTTCAAAAATTGCAAAATTTTCAAAAATTGCAAAATTTTCAAAAATTGCAAAATTTTCAAAAATTGCAAAATTTTCAAAAATTGCAAAATTTTCAAAAATTGCAAAATTTTCAAAAATTGCAAAATTTTCAAAAATTGCAAAATTTTCAAAAATTGCAAAATTTTCAAAAATTGCAAAATTTTCAAAAATTGAAAAATTTTCAAAAATTGAAAAATTTTCAAAAATTGCAAAATTTTCAAAAATTGCAAAATTTTCAAAAATTGCAAAATTTTCAAAAATTGCAAAACTTTCAAAAATTGCAAAATTTTCAAAAATTGCAAAATTTTCAAAAATTGCAAAATTTGAGCAGGGGGTGGTTTCGAGTTGGCCATGGAATTTCGAGCAAGTGGTTTCGAGTTGGCCATGGAATTTCGAGCAAGTGGTTTCGAGTTGGCCATGGAATTTCGAGCAAAGTGGTTTCGAGTTGGCCATGGAATTTCGAGCGACTGGTTTCGAGTTGGCCATGGAATTTTAAGCGAGTGGTTTCAAATTGGCCGTGGAATTTCGAGCGAGTGGATTTCGAGTTGGCCATGGAATTTCGAGCGAGTGGTTTCGAGTTGGCCATGGAATTTCGAGCAAAGTGGTTTCGAGTTGGCCATGGAATTTCGAGCGACTGGTTTCGAGTTGGCCATGGAATTTTAAGCGAGTGGTTTCAAATTGGCCGTGGAATTTCGAGCGAGTGGATTTCGAGTTGGCCATGGAATTTCGAGCGAGTGGTTTCGAGTTGGCCATGGAATTTAGAGCGAGTGGAAAATTTTGGAAATTAAGATCATTTCCAAAATTTTCAGAATTTTAAAAACGGCGGCGGCGGGGCCGGCGATATCTATCCACCGAGGGGCAATGGTGGATATCATGCCACAATGCGAGCGCGCGAAGCGCGCGAGAGGGAAATTTTTCTAAGTCCCTCAAGGCCCCCTGGGTTGCCAATATGTACTTTTCAAATACTGGACAACGACAAACAAACAACGACAAAAGGGGGAGGAAGTGCACAAAGTGCGAGGGTGCCCCATCTTCACGTGACAACCTCCCGGGTGTAGGCCCGCGAAGAGAGGGGGGTTGGCGCGCGAAGCGCGCAGGGGGGCGGAGCCCCCCTAGTATCTATATAATTCTGTGATGTTCAATGTCGGTCATTTTCAAAAAATAAAAAGTCATTCGAATCAATGGAAAATGACCCATAAAATGGTCAATAGAAAATGTGGACTAGTTGATCCCGTGTCCTAAAACGACCCGGTGGGGATCATAGTCGGTATACTGTTGGATCGAACTGTTAGGGCGTGAACGCAGTTGTAATTTGGTGATTACGATTGTTTTATGATAAATAAATTAAATCGAGAGATACATCAGCCACAGTGACAGGTGAACATTCAGAGACGAAAACAGACCAAAAAACAGCGAATGCAGTGATAAGATCCAGTGAAAATAAACAAAAAACAAATAATTCAATATAAAATATACATTATTCATTTATATTACCGATGTGTGTCAATCGAAATGAGGTCAAAACACGGTGTCTCCGGTAATAGAGTCTTGAAGCGTCTCGTGTCGGTCGGTAAAGTAGGTTTTGTCTACACTGGAACCTCTTATAGCGCACACCCTCATAGCGTACATTGGGAAACGTATCAGCGCTGTGATTGGATGATTTCGCGAGAGAGAGTGAGAGGCACGAACGTTTCACGTGCCTGATTGGCTCTTCATTAGCGTACATGTCCCCGCATTTCGAACGCTATGAGAGGTTCCACGGTACTTGGACTTGTCTCGAGACTAGAGATGTGGAATTACCGTAAAATCCTGGAGCGGTAAACTTACCAAAAAATTACCGTATTTTTACCGTAAAATGACGTAATTTTTTTCGCGCAATCACGTGTTGTGGAATACCGTCACAAATTTTTTCGATAAACATACCGTAAAAATATGGTAAATCCAACTATTTAGATGTGGAATTACTAGTCACTTTTCTTTTTGGTAAATTTACGGTCACAAAAAAGTATGACCGGTCATTTACAACTAGATAGGTGTACAGCCCGTTTTTTTTTTTTTTTTTTTTTTTTTTTTTTTTTCATGTATTATTATGAAATGCTGTATTCAAAGATAATTAATTATTCATTTATTGTTTGCACGTTTATCGAATACGTATCTTATTGTTCAATCACAAATTTATGGAAAGATAATTGTATATAAAGTTTTTTTTATTAGGCGACACGCGCGCCACAGCTCTGTCCAGACCACTGAGAACTGACTCTTTTACCAGAGTAAGTTAAAGTCAACGCGATTGCGGCTCTATTTTTTTTTAACATAGTTAATTAATTTAATAATTAAGTGTAAAAAACGTTGTCGATTTGCAAAAAACATTTAGGAAATTAAGAAAACCGTGAATGCAGTTGTTATGTGGTAATTACGTGGTAATTTAGAATACGTGAATAAAATCGAGAGATACATCTGCAGTGACAGGTGAACATTTAGAGACGAAAAGAGACAAAAAAACAGCGGATAAAGTAATAAGTGCCAGTGGAAATTAGCAAATAACAAATGATTTAATAAAAAATATACACGTCAAGCGTATAGTTCCGATATTAATGTACTTGTCAACATGTTTTACGAATATTGTGTTTAGGTTATGTTCACTCATATTTCAGTTTGGTGTATTAAATATAAATTATCTTCACAATTAAAGTGTACTAGTGAAATTAATAAATATACTGATGATGAAATCATTGTGGAATCAATTATTTCGACCTTCTAACTTCTAACATGTGCAGCGGGTAATGATTTTTCAGGAAAAAACATTTTTAGTTGACGTAAGTGTCAAATTAAAAAAAAATAATTAATTAAAATGTATTAATGCAGGTAATTACCACTCTAAAATGATCTTATGGCAAATATAAGAGAAGAAACATCTGAATTGAGATAACATATGAGTATGCTGCAAGTTATAGCCAAAGTCAAGTACGCAGTGGGAAAATATTCACTTGTACACATATGCGTAATTAAAAATGTCATTTTTTAATTTTGGTGATAGGTATTCACCCCTTAAAAAAAGTGTAAGGGAAAAACTAAAAAAAGTGTATGAGAATTAACGTATTTTAGAATTTTGTAGCAAGTTTCAGCCAAATTCTTGGGTTGACAGCGGAGATTGGGCTCCGGACACAATATGAGAGCCAAAAACCCAAATTTTCTTGAAATAAACTCCTGTATAAAATTATTGGAAAATTACCATACTTCATGGGCAATTACCATACTTCATACTTTCCAGTGCTAGACTAAGAAATATTCCAAATTTCAACTTGTTCGGTCTGTTCAGTCCAGAGCCACTGAGTGATACGGACGTCCGGGTAACACAAAATCTGGTCCGTAGTAAAAAATATCTTTAGTAATGCAATTTCCTTATTATTTTATGTCAAGAATATGTATTTTACTATGTTAAAGATATCTGAACTAAAAAAAGTTAATACATTTGAAATATATCAATTTTTGTCCTTTAAAACCTAATTTAGACCCTGGAAAGCGATTTCAATAGGCACTCCTGGTGCGTTTTTTTAAAACGTGAGTGCCTAAAAATGTAAAAGAGTGTAAATAAGAAGGAAAGGAGAGGCTCTAAGAAGGAGTAAACCTTCTAAAAAATCTTCAAAACCCCACGGGGAATGAATAAAACCTATACATACATACATAATTATTCCAGAATGTTAAAACATAACAAATTGATAAAAAATAAAATAGCTTAACAATCCAATTTTTTTATTTCGATGAAAATGATTAGTTCATTTTTCGGAATACGTATAAATAAAAAGAAATGTCTGCTTTGAATTGTTTGTTTTTTTTATGCATTCAAAAAATCACAAAATTCAAAGCAAAGAAAAAAATTGTAATAAATTCGTACGTATTCAGAAAAATAAACGAATCATTTTCATCGAAATAAAAAATTAAGCTGTCGGAAGATTTGTTAAACAATTTTATTGTTCATCAATTTGTTAATAACATTTTGGAATTATTATGCCATATTAATCTTTTCAGCACCTATAATATGTATGATTTTTTCAAATTTTTATATTGTCGAGAAGTGTTTGCAATTCGCTCTCATTTTTCGGAAACTTATGGAAGTGCGGATGAAATATTTTTAAAGTGAAAATCAACTTTTCTACTTTCGAAGAGACCGACGGGCTGTGTTAACGGTCGCCGCGTGAACGCGCTTCGGCTACTTTGCTTACACCCATGGTAGCGCGCACCGGCAGACCAGCCGCCCGGCTGACCGGCTTTGTTTACGTTCTGCAACGGTCATTCCGTGACCTTCATGTTTGCGGGCATCGACTGGCTTTGGCCCAGCGTGTATCTGTATTAAGGAATTAAGGTAGCTCTACGTAAAACGATGTTTAATGCCCTCAAAAGTGAAAATTACAATAATATTTCAAACACTTCTTGACGGTATAAAAACGTGAAGAAATTAAGTGAGAGGAAAAAATCAAATAATTAAGAAAAAAAGATTGATTTCGTATAATAATTATTCCAAAATGTTATAAAAAAAAACATAAAAAAATTGTTTAATAAATTACCGATTCACCAAACTTTTGTTTTTTGAATAAAAATAAATATAAGCATGGCACGAGCGGATGCAATGTAGTCATTAGTTAAACACAAGATAGCTTATAACCTTAAGATCAAATTGAAAATGTAATTTGATATTATTTTCACCAAAGTTCTCTAGATGCGAAGTTAATTTCAAAAAGAAGCATTTCATGAAGTTATTTAGACTACATATCAAATTACAATATTTTCCATGCCGATATTTTTTATATCGCGAAGTTCTTTTTATCACGACGTTTATGCTCTCGTGACGTTTTTTTAATAAAAATATTTCTGTGGCTGGTCGTTACCACAGTGAGTCGGTTGAGGTTGCACTTAGAATGTATTGTATTTCTATCTAGAGAGTAGATATAAATAAAAACCAGTGTATCTGCGTCTTGAATCGGTCCGATAAATACCGATAGAAACCAATAAGAATGATCGGTCAATTTCTAGTGGAAACTATCCGCATCTATCTGCGTCTTGAAACGGCCCGATAGATGCCTATTGGGATCTATTGGTATCCGTCGGCGTTTTGGAGTTGGCCGTTCAATTTATGTAGAGAGAGGTGGGGCTAGTGGTATAATCCGAATCCGCACAGATTGAGTTTTTATTGGAAAATACTGATACAAACACTCATACAAAAATGGCTATTAAAGCCATTTTTGTATTGTTTAATCCGAATCCGCACGGATTGAGTTTTTATTGGAAAATACTGATTTCTATTGATACCCCGCTGCGGTGGAAAAGGCCGATTCGAACCAATACAAATCCGGGTCGTATGTGTAAAGACACAATTAAGGCATTCTGCAAAGTGGTGTGTCCAGTTAAATCCCGATAAGAAAATGAGTGTATTTAAATCTGGAGGTCCATAAACATGCAGATACGTTCCAGTCATTTTTGTATAGCTCGATCCGAGTTCACACTTATTCATTTTCGATTCAACAAAACCGATTTCCACAGGTACCCCGCTTCGATGGTAATGTCCGATTCCAACCGATACGAATTTGCAACGGATTACTGTGTGAAAACACAATTGCCTCATGCCACTCTGTAAGATAGCAAACGCAGTTTAATTATAATAGAGAAAAGAATATATTCAATTTGCAGATCCATGTAGATACAGATACGTTCCAGTCATTTTTGTATGACTCAATCTGAGTTCACACGGATTCTTTTTTCATTGGAAAATACTGATACCAACAGTTATCTTTGCATTAGAGAGAACATGATAGAAATATAATAGGCTTCAATATTACACAAATCTGGAAGTACATGAAGCTTCCGATAGAAAGCAGTCGCATATTTCTCGTGTTTTTGTTAATCCAGATAGAATCCGATTAGAATTTCATCGGCGTTGGAGACTATCAGCTATTCCAGATAAAGAATCATCAACTGCTGTTTTTTTTTCTATCGGATTTTATACGTATTTAACACATGTATGTAAAATCCGATAGAAATTAGAATTACAACCTACCTGAAGCTATTCGGAAATCCAGGGCAAAAACAAGGACAAAACATGATACGATAGATTTTTTTTTTTCTATCGGTTTCTATCGGATGTTTTCAACAGGGATACCATCACCAGATAACTCCCGAAAACGTACGCGAAATCGGAAGGGAGCGTTAGATAACGCACGCGAACGACTCAGAGAACATACGATAAATTTATGCGACAAACCCAGATAACACACGTTAAATGTACACGAAAACCCAGATAACGCACGATAAATGCGCGTGAAAAACCCAGGTAACACACGGTAAATGTACGCGAAAACCCAGATAACACTCGATAATTGTACACGAAAACCCAGATAACACTCGATAATTGTACCCGAAAACCGAAAACCGAAAAGAATAAACGCGGGAACCCAGGTAACGCGCGAATAATTACACGCGGTTAACCAGGTAACACTTCCCAAGTGAAAAAAATTAATATTGTTTATACATAAATTATATACAGAGCCTCATATATGAAATTGGGCATATATTTTCATTATTAGATTTTTATATAATGGACATCCAGATAAAGGGACTCACATTTCCGTATACAGTCCGTATACAATCAGCGCATACTTCATCATTAATTGTATACATAGTTTATATAAAGTTGTTATATAGTTTTATATTTAGTTTTGAATTTATACACAAACAGTGTATTTTCAGTATACTGTTAGTACATTTTTTAAATATTTATTATTTCCTGCTGTTATGTGAACCATGCATGGTTTATATATTTTGGCGATAATGTTAATATACTGTTTACGTATTTTTATTTTTTTTAGTGGGTATAAAAAAAACAAATTTTTTGCGTACACCTGTTACAATTTATTTATTAAACAAAAACGGTTACTTCATCTCGTATTCGTTTGGAAATAGGCAAACATAGTTAAATACTCGCAAAAGTTGACTTTTCATTTCCAATACGGGAACGGCGTGTACAATAGAGCTATCGCAAATCGGAATTATGTGCACTAATTTAACTCTAGTTTGACGGTGGATAATTAACGATCTATCTCCAGAAAATGTTAACTGTCGTACGATAGCGTAATATCGACCATCAAGCTCGGCATAATATTTTACAACTCCGAATAATTTATTCTGACTCCATGCGATACAGGTATTATCTCTTTTGATTTGTTTCCGATACATAAGGGACGTGAGGATTTTTTTACCTATCTTAATTTTGGGATACAATCGTATGGGCGTCGTACGTAGATATTCATCGGAAAACGGCGTTACATTTTTTAATGCTTCGATAGCTTCGGAAAGAGGTATGTTAATCTGCCGACCGGAAGTTATCTCGAAACTGTCATTTTGCGAATGTTCATTTAAAATATGCCTAAGAGTATAGGTGGTATTGGTTAATTTTAGAGAATTAAACAATTCTACGTCAATTTTATTCGGACCGTGTTTTATTTTGAGTAGCCATCCATTTTCATCTTCGAAGGGAAAGGCAGACCAGGCCCACAACAGGCCCCACGATCGCACTGCTGCAGAAAGATGCGTTAATTGGTGCACATTGAACGAACATTTTTCCAAACCATACAAGCACTCAACGTCTGAAACGAAAACGTTGAGCATGCAGTCTGCTAGTAAAATTTCGTCGCTAGTGTCGCAAGAGCAAGAGATGTTGATAATATGGCTCGGGGATCTTATCCTTCAAAATAATTGCAGCGTAATAAATAAGAAACGATCGTAATTCCGATGCTTTCCAGAACGCGAGATATTTTAATTCTCTTGTTACGCGGGTTATCGAATCTGGCGGTCTAATTTGGAGCAAAAGTTCATCGATCGCGCTTTGTACTGCTTTTGCGACATGATACGGCTTACTAGTATTATTCTTCCCGAACAAGCAGTTCAGAATCATGCGTGTAACACCAAGCAAAACCGCGTGCATGTAATCGGGGACAAACCCTGTTGCGATGTCAAAATGTGGCATTAAGATCGCAATCGAAGGCCCTTTAACGCCTTTCACGTCGGTAACATTCGCTTCAATCACTTATAAAGCTTGCTTTATCATGCCGTCGTGCGTGCGCAAAGGAACATTTATTTCCAGTGGTGGATACACCCGATTGAAGCCCGACATTGTTTGGCAAGTCATTCCGGGATGCTCGCAGTAAGAACACCCATATTCTCCATTAAACTGCTTAACATTTTGCACTGCAGCTCTAGCCGGGCAGTCCAACGTAGCGATTGGAGCAATAACACGGCTGTGCATTATCGTCGCATCGACGGGATGTTTCCATGTCAAGGGGTTTGAAAAAATAGCATTTACCGCGGTTGTAAACGGTTTCAGAAATGTCGTCATGTTGGGCTTTTCCTTGCTATAGTACAATCCACAGACGAACAAAAAGTTTCGTCTCTTCGTAGGTGGGATGTTCACGATCTCAACTTGTATGGCCCGCAGTTGGGCAGTCGAGCTTTCAGCCACCGGTATTCCGTCAGTATTCCACAGCAGGCAAATGTCATACATTTCGGTAATTACTTCGTTCTTCAATCTTCTGTACTCTGCGCCACAAGTTAAGTCGCACAAAATACTGGGGTCGTCGTTAGAAGAAGCCCTGTGCTCATCCAGTAATGCGTGTAAATTCCGAACCTCAAACGCGTGAGTGAGCAAGGAGCGCAGGTCATACTCCACAAATATCCCTTTCGTTTTATTGCTTGTACACGAAGGGCATATCACGTCGTCGGAAGTTAACCATTCTCCCAAATAATTCGAGCAGGTCTCACACACTCTATGCTTCGTAATCGTGTTCGATTTTTCGGTCATCAATGTGTCAAGAAGTTTGTGAAATTGATACCTTGTCCGCGGGAGATTATTGGGCTGAGGCAATAGCAATTGCAGCAAATCAAATACGGAGTCAAGGCACCGTTTGCTGGTCGAATTCTTAAAATAAAAGTTAAGAATTCGGTAGATGCTTTCACCAATTGTCACCGAAGATCCGGCATACAATGGATCACTAATCCACTGCAATTTCCTTGGGGTCTCGCCATTTCCAGGGTGGTCTAAATTCTCGGTGCAGCTTTCCGAATCATTTGGATTAGAAGAGGAGCATGCGTACGCCGAGCAATCATTACCGAAATCCATTGCATCAGATTCATCGTCGAAATCGATTGCTTCAGATTGATCATCACTACTTTCCTACAATTACGAATAAAGAAAAAATTTGTGAAGAAACGAATATTTTTTATGAAAACAAATCATAGTATTTAATTTTCCGTGTGCTGTTTAGTGTATAGCAAAATGATTTACGTCGTCAAAATATCTTACTTCGCTACTAAACGACTCGGTATCAGTTTCAGCTCTATCTCTGTTATTTTGAAGCCAGCGCCGAAGAGTAGAGCGAGGAACTATCAAGTTCTGAATCGAAATCGGAAAGATGTTAAAATTATAACCAGTCTTGGTAGCGCGAAAAAAAAATTCTACAATTATCTTACCCCTTCCTCGTTTACATAATTCCCATATTGTTTTCGCTCCGTCATGGTGCCGTCCAATTATATTATTATTTTATATTATTATTCTATTTCGTAACGAATGCTAGAGTCCTGCACGTCAATTTTTACGGTTAAAAAAAAAGTTTGACAACGTTACTCAAATGTCGCGCGCAGCCCTCAGACCGAACCGTCTGTGAACGCGTTTGCAGCGTCGCTCGAGATTAGTCGAGTGTCTCTTGTTTTATCCGAGAAAATACGGCGGTTTGACACGTCTTGCTAACGAGGATTGATTCGGTAATAAAAAAGGATGCCACTGCTGCAATATTTGATCTCTTGCGATGACGGCTCATTGTGCATCGTACGACGCACGTCGATAATTTCCGAACAGCGAACGCAATTGACCGAGGGACAAAAAGTTATTCGTATCGATTTTGACACCCACAGCCAAGGAGACGATTTTACAACTGGTGAAACAGCGAAAAATTCGTGAGGTCGAAGCAGAGATGAAAAAGAAAGAGGTAGATGCCAAGAAGAAAAATCCGAAATCAAAAGACAGCGAGAAGAATATTAGTAAAGAGACTGGCGAGAAGAAAAAACGAGATGATAACGACGCATCATGTAGCCGAAAAAGAAAAACTTCTTTGAAGACGATCAGCCCGGTATTTTTTACAATTATGATATTTTCCAATGAAATGTTCACGTTAACAATTTTTTTTTTAACGTTTCTACATTTCTCCATATTTTTGTGAAGGTGTCTGCGAAGCGTAAATGTAATATTGACATGGCGAAGTCGATATTTAAGGAGCTCGACATGATGGGCGATAATGAAAATGAAAATGAATCACATTCGGAGAAATCATGGTACAGTCCCGACAACAATCAGCTAATGAATTTTCGTCCACGCAACTATTTTTATAATATAGGAACAATTTTCTAGTAATAATAGCTACTATACTAAACAATTAGTTGCGCGGATTAAAAATGAATGGCTCTCACTTTATGGTTATCAACCTTCTATTTATTTCTCAGTGCATTCAGACCTGAGATTCACGAGCAGATTGACGAGCAGGATTCGCGAGAAAGAGACGAAGATAATACATCTATAGCAGCATCAGTAAACTCTCTTGATATATCCGAATGCAACCTGGACCCCATTAAGGCCGAAGCTCATCAAGAAATGAAAGACTCGGTATCGGATGTTTTAATTTTCTTCGTTTCCATAATATTAATTGGCTTGTCCCTTAAATTGACGGGACGCAAATATTCTTCATTCGGTTTTACAAGCAGGAAAAATTGGCACTTGTTCTGGCTGGTCAACGTGAAAAAAAAATCAAACGTCGGACATTTAACAGAACTGCGGCAAACTTTATTAAAGGCACAACATTTAGTGGACGAAATGCTTTCCCGAAAAGTTTTCGACAGTGAAGGTAACCATTGTGGCATTCGAATTATTATATCGGTATTAGTTTACGTGACCGATAATCTTAAGCAGGTTCAGCAGAATTAAATAACGAAACGGAGGAAGTTACGTTGAGCGATGACGAAAAACGACGATGAGACGAGAAAGAGGCAGAGATCGCCTTCCCCGAACTTGCACTTCACTCAAAAATTTCGCTCTTCTCCGCTACCTGCAAAAGCTTTCGAAGAAACCTCTGCTTCGAGATCAGTCGTGGGGGGTCGAACCACCGCTAATCGAGTACCATTTGCCAAATCGGTGACATCGTACTCTGAGCTACTCGAACAGGAAGACAATTCATGGACATTGCGATATACGAAAGAAGAAGATAAAGTAACTTGCACATGTTATGCTAAATGAAAATGAAGAATTCAATTATTTTAATGATCATACCGAATCCCGAAATATTTCATACACTATAGAGATTATGCCGGGTACGGGTATCTACGTGTTGAAAATTGAATTAGCCAACATCAACCGAAAAGCCAAAGGTCAAACTCAAATGGCTAGACAGCTGTTAGACGCTATCTACACGCGTGAAGCCTTGAGAACCTGCACTCTTTGCGGAAAAAAACCCAAAGGTCTTGGAAAAGGGGATACCCGACCTGCACTTCACCAAGAAGCCAAAACAGTTCTACTCGGTAAGATCGTAGAAACACTGTCACACCGGTTTAATTCTTCATTGTTGCACATTTTTTTGCATTGGCAATGCGCCGAACGTTGATGCGTTATTAACAAGGCGGTCATTATGTCAACTTAACAGAAAGCTTTTTTGAGAAGAAAAATCACTTAACTTTGCTGCGAAAATGTTCATAATGATTATTGTACGATATAACTGGTGCGCTCAGAAGTATGTTTTCCGCAGTCTGGAGCGCGCAGATACGCACGCGACTTGCACACGTCACAACGTTCGCTCTTCTCTACGCTGTTCGCTCTTCTTTTCTCTGTTTTTCTTTTTCATTTTTCGTCGTTGCCATTGTGAGGTGAAAAATTATTATTATTATTTTTAGAATACGTACAGCAAACAGCTGATAAGCTGAAGTGGCCTCCAGTTGCTGATCAATTGATAATGCAAAGTTTGAGAGGAAAACTGAACGAGATGAAAGACACTGAAAAATTAAACAAGAACTGACATACGTTGCGTTCTGGAAATCCTCGGCGGAACTACGATCGCATTTTCTTTATCGCGCCGTGATAATTTTGAAGGTCGAGATCCTCGAGTTACATTATCTCTCTTTTGCTTTTGATTCGTTCCACGCAAATCCTGTTGCATTTGATTTTCGTGCTTAATAAAGAGAGCGTAAAAGGTGTTCGAAGAAATTGTTTTTTCTACAGATTGCGTTTTGAAAGTTAATTATACCTACTAAAAAAAAAACATAAACAGCGTATCGTCATTATCGTAAAAATATATGAACCATATATGATTCATAAATAAGCAAAACATCATAAATATAAAAAAATATACTAACAGTGAGCTGAAAATATACTGTTTATGGAAATCTAAATATAAAATTATATATTTGAAGTATAAAGTCGAAATACAGAAAATATATTTACAATTAAATCGAAAATTGCATATATTTCTTTTATACAGAGTGCATCGATTCCTGTAAATTATGTTCGGAAGATATGAGAACTTTATATAAACTATATGAATACAATTAATGATGAGGTATACGGACTGTATACGGACCGCATACGGGAATGTAAGTCCCTTTATCTGGATGTCTATTATACACAAATTTAATATGGAATATATATGCCCAATTCCGTATATGTGGCTCTGTATGTAATTTATATATAAACGATATATTTTTTTTTTCACTTGGGTTGATAACGATGCACACAAAAAAACCGAAAAACTAGAGAGAACGATCGCGAACTAGCGGAGGCTCACACAATGTCACTATTCACGGTAATCCGAGTATCCCGGTGGAAGGCGGCTGAAAGAAAAGAAACCTGTGGGCGATAACGGAAAATAGATCAAGAGATCACCGGTAAATCAAGGGAGAGAACGTCGGAAAATATATTCAGAGAACACCGACGTGCAGAGAGAACTCCCGAAATGTAAAAAGAGAATACCGGTACCCAATTAATTCCGAATATTAGAGATAACAGGTCGAGAACGACCGACTACTTAACCTCCTTCCAAAGATAACGCATAGGGAACACCCGAAATACGAATAGACCATGCAAAAAAAACGAAGGGTAAAAAGGTAACATTAGGTAACATTAGGTAACATTAGAGAACAGGAGAGAACAAGAGAGCAGCTGCCCGGCCGGACGCCGGCCGACGAGAGAGCCTCGGGCGCGAATTTTCGACCCAGCAGGGCCGCGCGAGGCGCTCGCCCCACTCTTACGATGCTGTTGCGGCGGTGCGCGCGCACACGCGAGCGCCCGAATGGACCCGAATCTTGCCGAAGTGAACGGCGATACCGAAAGCCAACGAAGACGCCCGAAGTAACGAGCGCTGCGACGAGATAACTGACGTAACTTAAACGGACCGGAAAAATGACTGGACTGTCGTGGTGATGGTCGATAACGAGGGAAACTCCTCGTGACGCGGGGTTCCGAACAAACGTAAACGTAACGATAGCGTAGATAACAGAATAGATAACAGAACGACCTGGCAATCCGAGCGTCGGCGTGGTCGTTAGCGCCTCCGCTGCGGCCTTCCACCTCAACCTGAAACTTATGGAATCTTTCCCCCAAACGTCACATTTATATTGGAGCGCCGGGATTTCACCGGTCCTCTATCCTCTCTTACGACGCAACCTAAGCGTTACCGCCGAGGTATACCGGGTGGCACAGTAATGTCGGCCCTGATCCGCGGCAAACTCAGCACACTGACCACGAAAACTGACCGTCAGATAACACGTATAGGTAACATTATCGCGAAATCGGAGGGCGACCAATCAGAGGTCGGAGGGAACGCGTGGAAAGCCACAGATTCGCGACTCTGCAGACCAGGGGACAGAAGTTCTCAAAAAATTCTGTCACAGATCATTCGGACTATTTCTACAAAAATCGCAAAATGTCGAGGAGAATATCTAAGAAATTGATCAGAGTTATTCAGAAAATTGCAAAATAAGATATTTTGAGACAATATCGGAGGAATTCGAAGTAATTTTTTTCACCAGGGTGATAGAAGTCTGTGAAGTTAGCCGTGAAATTTCAACTAATTGCATTTTTTTTTTCTAATCAATTGGTGATCGTTTGGTGGTCAATCGTTTTTTCAAAAAACAAACATTAAAATTTCGTATAAAGTTGGCCAAAGTTGTTTTTTTTTTCTCAACTAAGTTAAAGTGCAAACTACGCGTGGCACATTAATGCTTCGTCTACTCATAGCTTCGCGCCTTCTGCTTAGTCCTCCGAGATCCGAGGATTTTTAATAATAATTACAACAACAACAACTACAACAATTTGCTTTTTTCAATTTTTCTTATTTTTATATTACATAATTAATATAATACTACTAGAATACGTTTGCGAAAATGTAAAAGCAGAATAATCAATATTAAGATACAATAGAATATGCTGGTCACTCATGGCGTTGGTATAAATTAGTATCTTGTTAAATAAAAAACCGCCGTTATTATTTATTTCTTAATATACCTTGGGAATTTACCCCATTAGTTGCGTATTACATGTTGGTTGTTCGAAAAATTTCTCGTATATTACATGAATCCATTTCAGCCACCTTCTTGTGGTTTATCGTCTCTGACATCCTTGTCGAG
Source organism: Itoplectis maculator (assembly GCA_964034905.1). NCBI lineage: Eukaryota > Metazoa > Arthropoda > Insecta > Hymenoptera > Ichneumonidae > Itoplectis > Itoplectis maculator. The sequence goes on from OZ035865.1 coordinate 97,681, forward strand.
GCCTTCGTAGGTTTGAAGCTCGAAATATTTAGACATGTCGATATATAGGCCATCTTCATCGAAATAAACACTGAGCTAGTGATGGCTTCTTCGGCTACCTGAAATAATATTGCCTTTTTCTTATATGCTATTCCTTTTTCATATGGATTCATGGCATATATATCTCTCTATAAAATAAAAATATCGCCGCCACCACCGCCGCCGTTGTGAAGTATAATTGAAATATGAGGCATTCCACATCAACATGACCACTTCAAAACCTTAATATCTTGAATTTTTGTGCAATCGACGGATGCTATAGTACTTTTTGCAACAAAAATATTGATATGTATTAAATTTATGGTAGCATTGATAGGGGCGACATTACAGGAAAATGCGATTTTTGTTCGTTTTTCTCTCTCTGATTTTATTACATGGAAATAGTTTGTCGGAGCGAAAAATGGCTAAGAATAAATTTTGTTGTGTTTGTCGCAAGGATGACGAAAAAAATGTTAGAAGGCAAGATTTTAGGTTTTTCATGGAAAAAAACCTATTTTAAAAGTGTAATTCGATTTTTGGACGATTGTGATATTTTTTTTTTTTATTTGAAATATTTTTTTTTAGATTCCTCAAACTTTTTCTAAAAGGAATCCATCTCCTTCCAAATGGAGAAATTCAATCTAAAGGGTCAGCAAAAAAAAAATTGAGAAAAAAATTTAATGCGAAATTGAAATAAAAATGTTATATAATGCGAGTACATTGCTCAATATTTATTTACAAAATATTTGCACCTTCAAGCTATATAATACGTCATGTAAGATTCAAATATTTCAAATCGAAAATTTCGTCTACATTTGCTAGGGTTGAATTTTATTTATAGACGCAACAAAATAAAATAAATATTAAAACTTATATTTAAATTTAAGACTTCCGTTTCCGGGTGCGAATGGAGTGGACGCGTGTGAGATAGGGTGCGAGTTTGTGAAGGGAGTGGAAAGGATTGGAGTGATATGGAGGTGAAAAAAGGGCAGGCGGGGATTAAGGAAGGGGTAGGGAAGGGCCGGTGATAAAAGGTTTAGAAGGGCGGTGGGAGAGTAAAGGGTTAATCGGAGAAATGAGGTAGAAGAAGAGGTTAGGAAACTGGCAGGGACGGCGGAGGGGAAGGGGGACGCGGGAGAGGATCAAGACACGTGGCGACAGGTGCGGAGAAAGTAAGAAGCAGGAGGTAGAATAAACAAGAGGATAGGAGATACAGAAAGCCGGCAGAGGGGAGGAGAGAGGACAGAGGGGAAAAAAGGGTTAAGGAACAGGGAGAATTATAAAGAGAGGAAGCGGAAAAGTAGGGACGAGATGAGGTTAGAAAACGGCGTGGTGGGGGCAGGGGAAAGGAGACGAAGAAGAGAGATAGGTGGAGACAGGTATGGAGAGCGGCAGAAGTTGGAAATAGATAGCTAAGACGGCGACAATTTCGAATAAGGTGGACAGGCGGAAACGTAAGAAAACGTGCTGGTTGAAGGCGGAGAGAGAAAGGTAGATGGAGGGTGATAAGAGGAGGAGTGGAGAACAAAAAGTAGAGTAGGAAGTCAGAAGAGGGTGGAAAATTGAGAGGAAGAGGAAGAGAAAGAGAACAAGAGAAAGGTGGAGTGTGGGCAACAAGGGAAGACAGCGGCGAAAGAGAGAACGAGAAATGTGGGATAATTACAGGGTAAAGTAGGACTCGAAAGGAGGATAAGGAAGAGTGTACAGAGCGAGAGAAGGCGAGACACAGAAAGTGAAGAGCGATTGTGGATAAAGAAGAAAGGGGAAAGAAGAGAGAACATGGGTAAAGCAGGAGACAAATAGGAACGAAGAAGGGGAGAGAGGGCATAGAAACGGGGAAATGGAAATACGGAATAGAAATGGGAAATGGAATAGAAATGGAAAATAGAATAGAAATGGAAAATGGAATAGAAATGGAAAATGGAATAGAAATACGGAATGAATGAGGGAGAGAGAGAGAGAAAAGGAATGGAGTGAAAGAGTGGAAACGGAAGTCGGCGGAGAGAGGAAGAGAGGAAGGAGGAGCGGCGAAGAGAGGGGAGAGCGAGCGGGCGAGCGAAAGAAGGCGTGAGCGAGCGTGCGAGCGAAAGAAGGCGAGAGGCGAGCGAGACGTGGCGAGAAACGGGCGAGACGTGGCGAGAGACGAGCGGGCGGAGAGAGGCGAGCGAGCGGGTGCGGAGCGGCGAGCGAGCGAGCGTGGACCGTGGAGCTGCGAGCGAGCGAGCTTGGTGCGACGAGCGGGCGGAGAACAGCGAGCGAACGGAGAGCGAAACGAGCAGAGGAGAATGGAGTGAGTGGGAGAAAGGCGAGCTAGGATAATTGCGAAGAGTGTGAAACGAGAGATGAGAAAAAAGCGTGCGGCGGATAAATGGTAAGAAAGCAGGTATGAGAGTGACGAAGCGAAGCGAGGAGAAAATGAATGTCGAAGAACGAAGGAATGTAAAGGAAAATATATAGGCTCGGAGAGAGAGAGGTGCGAGTGCAAAAGGAAACTGAAATGTAGGGATGAGTGAGAAAGATGGTGTGAGACAGCGAGGAACGAAATGGCGTAAGCGAGGAAGACTGAATAAAAAAAAAAAGAAAATGTATAAAATGTACCAAGGAGACAACCTTGTGAAAAAATCTTGCAACCCTTCGGGGAGCCAATAAAGACACATACATACATATATTTAAATTTAAATTCAAAATACAATTTTCGTCAAATGAAAGTATCTACTCTTATATTAAACACAGTGCTATGGTATCCTGAAAAAATAAACTAACAATAATGATACTTTTCCGTTAAGTAAGGTTACGTAACTGAACCTCCGATGCGTCATGCATAAATTTCAATGGACGCCTAGCGGCCAAAATCAAAACCCGACTATCGTAGATTGTGTATCCCAAGGATACACAGTCTACGATGGTCGAGTTTCGATTAGTAGATTGTGTATCCCGAGGATACACAGTCTACGATGGTCGAGTTCTGATTAGTAGACTGTGTATCCTCGGGATATACACAGTCTACATTTTTTGTCGCGTATGATAGCCTCAAAGAAAAATACATTCAACCATGGAAAAAATCAGAAGAAATTTCTGATTTGAAATATTTGAATCTTACATACCGTATTATATCGCTTGAAGGTGCGAATGTTTTAAAATGCCCCCGCACCCCTCCACAAGCCCGAATTTTTTTGAGTCCCCCTATAAGTGCCCCCCCCCCGCCAAACCGCAATTTTTCTATGTCACCCCTATAAATGCCTCCTCCCTAGCCTGCATTTTTTTCTAAGTCCCCCCTATACGACTCTCCCCATGCCCGGATTTTCCTATGTCTCCCCTAGAAATGCCCCCTCAGTCTGCTCAGTAGGGCCACAGATTCGGATCTGTAGCCATCTTCATAGCAAAAGTCGCTATGTGAACCGCTGTTCTGGCAACAATTACTATGTCAACGGTTGCTACGGGGGATTCAAAAGGATTCACCCCCAGGTCCCTTGGGGGACTTGGAAAAACTAGGGCTTGGCGGCTTTCGTGGGGGGGGGGGGGGGGCTTAGAAAAATTCGGACTTATAGGTGGGCCATTTTACCCCACCCTCTCGATTCTTGACAAAGTCAGTTGACAAAGTCCCTTCGGGGACTTAGAAAAAATCAACCCAAGTCCCTTGGTGAACTTAGAAAAATCAGTCTCCCGTGTGTCATTTGACCCTGGCCTGCTCGATTATCCTACACAGCGGCGGTGGCGGCGGCGAGATATTTTTATTATATCATTATTTTTATTATTTTTATTCTTGGTTTTTTTTAGAGAGATATAAGTACAACCAAAGACGGTCTGTTGTCTTACCTGTAAATTTCAATACCGATTACCGCAGTCGAATCCAACATTGTCTGTCAGCCCTTTGCAAGCATATTTTAGCATTTCCCTTCATAAACTCGACGTCGGGACGCTACCGCGACTGTGGATCAGCTAATTCGCGTGCATTTCCAAAAGTTGACAAATATCAGCGTGGCCTTTGTAAAGAGCGTGTTGCAGTGGCGTCCATCCATCCTCGTCAATGGCGTCTGTGCGCGCACCCCTCTCCAGCAGTGCTGTAGCAGTATACATGCAACCTTGTCTTGCTGCAACGTGTAACGGCGTACGTCTCTTCTTATCCGTGGAATTCGGATTTGCACCACTCTCCAACAGGATACCAATAATTTCTCGCTCGTTCTGGATACATGCGAACAATAATGGCGTGGTACCGCCTGTAGTTTCACGATTAGGGTCAGCACGATTCTTTAATAAAATCTTGACAATCGTCTCGAAGCCAAACATAGCTGCATACTCCAGTGGCGTACAATCAGGATTTTCTGTAGCATTCACGTCAGCTCCATATTCAAGCAAAGTTTCGACCAGACTGGCGCGACCTTGGAAGACGGCATGGTACAATGGGGTTCTTCGAAGTGCATCGTATTTATCGACAAAGTTTTTGTCGTTTTTCGTTTCCAACAAGGTCTTCACGATTTTTGTGTTTCCAAAGCTCACAGCACTTTGCAGAACAGTCGCATCATCGTCATCTTCGGCGTTGAGTATTTCGTTGATACTTGAACCCATCTTTTCCATGAGATATTTGACTAATTGCAAGTTGCCACGCCGAACGGCGTAGTGTAAGAGAGTTGTACCATTGGTGTCTCGTACATCGACCTGAGCATTCCGCTTGTCCACGAGATATTCGACAGTACTGAACGCGCCCTCGCGAACAGCGTACATTAACGGCGTACAGCCGTTTTCTGCGCGACCATTGATATCAATTTTAAGGTCATCTATCAAGTAGTCAGCTACTTTCAAATCGACGTTTCCATGATATGCCCAATAATGCAGGAGAGATTTGCCAGTGTCGTCAAGGCAATTAGGATGAGCCTTCTTTTCTACGAGATATTTCACAATATTTAAGTGATTTCGAGAAACAGCTATATGCAGAGCTGTCTTTCCTTCGGTTGCCGGAGTATCGACAACAGTTTTTCCACTCTCAACAAGAACTTTAACAGTTTCGATGTAACCGGACACAGCGGCGTAATGCAGAGGAATTGCACCGTTAAGACATTTCAGGTCCACGGTTGCATTTCGTTCAATCAAGAACTTTGCAAGAAGACTATGGCCATATCCAGCCGCAATGTGCAATGCTGTCTGTCCTTCCGAAACCACGTCATTGACATTTGCTCCATTGTTCAGTAGTGCTTCGACAATCCTTATGTTACCTTTGGCTGCAGCGCACTCTAACAGATATTTCAGATCAATTTTGCTGACTTTGCTTGATGTTCTTCTTTTAAATATGGCTTCGACGGCATATTCATTACCGGCGGACACAGCGAGATGTAATAGCGCGGTTATGAAACTGTACTCACTGTCTGAACTGTAACAACCGTTGCTTAGCAAGTATTCGAAGACTTCAGCGTTGTTATGTATTCCTTCGGTTGCCATGTGTAATGGTGTGTTCGAATTGTCCGCAATGTTGGCTTTGGCGTCGAAGACCTCAACAAGAAGTTTGATTGCATCCAAATTGCCGCTCCACGCAGCCATGTGTAGTGGCGTTAAATTGCGTTTACACGTGGCGTTACAATTCGCACCGTACTGCAACAAAATGCAAGCAACTTCGGCGTTATCCGGCAACAGTGCCGCGTAATGCAATGGTGTGCGTCCATATACATCCGAAGCATTGACGTCAGCCCCGTACTCCAGAAAGGCGTCCACCGCATGACAATGATTATTCCTAGCTGCTAAATGCAATGACGTCATCTTCTTCTTGTCAATCGCATTAATATCGATTCCGTTATTCATTAGAATTTCAACAATCTCTTCATGGCCTTCACTTGCAGCGACATGCAACAAAGTTCGCATTTTATTGTCTCTGATGTGAATCTCTTCGCCACGTTTCAAGAGAGTCTCGAGGGCCTGCTTATTTCCGGTGACTGAAGCCTTTAATAGCGGACATGGATTGTAACATTGACTTAAGTATTGTTCACAGGAAGTGTAAAGATCAATATTTTCAGAAGCACTTTTATGTATTTTTTTAAGATAATGTTTTGTATAACTTGATCTTCGAAATGCCTTTAATGATTTAACGTTGAATCTTTGTTCGGCGTGCAATTGGTCAAGGATATTACCATCTGGGTTAAATAGATATTTGGCCATTTTGTCGTCCGTGACAAGGTCTCTCAGTGCTATTAACGACTCACCTTCTTCGCAAAAAAGTATGGCGCACGAAATAACCGCTATCCATTGTTCAAAGGGTGATGCATCAATCAGCGCGTCCCCGTGGGCCAGATAATTACGAAAAGAGTTTTCCGTTAAAAACGTTCGACGTCTGTCCAAATATAAAAACCCGCTTTCCAAAAACTTTAATGGAATTTCATTGTTTGCACCCATAAATTTAAGAGAAATTGCATCTGCTACTCTGGAAATGTTGCACAAGTCCAATAAAAGCATTTCAACCACCGTTCGTAATCTTACATTATTTTTGTAGATCGTTATCAATTTACATTTTTCTTCACGCGTCTTGACGATTCCCAAGATACCCTTGAGCCGTTTTAGTTTTTGAGAAAGTTGTTCTTCGAGAATTGTGAATATCTTGTTTTTAATTATTGTTCTACTTAACAAAGTTTTCGTTTCGGAATCCAACTTTAATGAAACAAGGAAGTTAACGTAGGAGTTGCTAATTTGTTCTGCTGTTGATCCTTTGTTTTTGAGGGTATTCAGTAGTGTTTCATAAGAATCGGTTAACGACTTCAATATGCAGTCTGTACTCATGGATTCATAGAGCTTCTTAAGATCCGATTTTGCTTTAGCATTTGCATTTAAAGCGATAACAAATTGTCCGTACGCCTCTTGTTCTAATTCTGTGTTACAATCGAAGAAGCTTGCTAGGTTTAACCTTGCCTCGTGATCATGTGTGATTGCACTAAATTTATCAGTCAAATAGGCAAATTCTTCTTTCGTTAATTTCTCCTTTTCTTCAATTTCTTGAATGGTTTTGTTCAATGCGGTCTCAGGAGTATAATTACCGAGCTGCGATTTGATTTGGTTAAAAATATCTATAAAACATGACCGCACGTCTTTCTTTTCTGACAGAAATGACCCAGCGAACTTTTTTATGTCTCTTTTTGCCGCCAAGAATTCTCCGTAATAATCTGGAGTTTTGTTCAAGAACTTTTTGCCTTCTGAACGTTTTTTCAGCAGTTCATCGTGTAATATTTCGCGTTCAGGATCAGTTAGTTGATGCTGATTACCATCGCTAACTTTTACTTTTATTTGATGAATTATTTTTCGTTTCTCCAGCAACGATTGCACTTGATGAAATGTTTCTTTGCTCTTTAAAACACTTATGGCTGCCTCAAAAGTATCGTCAAGTTCTTTAATTATATTGTCATCTGAAACAGCAGTCACGGTTTCTAATATTTTTATTTTTTCTTTGAATTCTTCAATAGCTGTAAACATTAGCCAATACGATTTCAAATAAAGTACCATCTTTACGTCATTAATTAAATCACGTATTTTTCGATAGCCACAAATCTCCTTCACGTTTTCCTCTATTCCATCGAGCAATAAATTAATTTCATACAATTTCGCCACGAGTCTATCTTTCGAAGATTTTTGAAAAGAGTGAGAAAGATTTTTTATGAAAGTTTTGCTTTTCTCTTTAGCTTCGGTTTCATCTGAGGTACCGTCACTACGTTTTTTGAAACGACATTCGTACAGATGATCGGTGATCTTTTGTTTCGTAGATATCAGAGTTGAATTGAAATCCATTATCCTATTTGATATATCTTCTCTTTCCGATGCAATGATTCTTTTGATCGCAGCAATTTGCGTTTTGATGTTGTGTCCCGTATTTTTTTTTTCACTTGCGTTTAACTCGTCGCATATCGATGCCAACAGATTTTCCGCCTTCTTTAGTGCATGCATTTCCGGAGCTTCAACGCTTGACAATTCACATTCATCCAAATAGTCAACAAGCTCCTCGCATAGATGTTCAAATTCATGAGTGTCATTCGCACAAACAATGTCCTCGCACCATCTTTTGAAACGCTCGATCTTGGCGGCACAAGACACATGAACTACGACATCACGGGCTCTCTTGAGATCCTCCTGGATCTTTGTAAAAAAACCTTTCTGATTTTCAACGCTGTTTCTCAAGAGTAATACGTGCAGTTCCTCGGCATGGGACAAGGTGTCACGCAATGATGGCGTAACTTCGATACCGACACTCATCCAGTTGGAAATAAAAGTTTCTTCTGCACTCGTTGACAGATTTGGCGACGCTGGACTATTCTTAACACATTCACCGATGACGTGCAAAGTTCTTTGAATTATCAACTTCCCTATCTGACTTTCAGGATTCTGCAAATCAGATAAAGACCCTTCGATATATAGCAACATTTTATTTAACGAATATTCGTCTTTCATCAAATCGTAGTTGTTATGAAAAGCCTCGAAGTCGTCGATACTTTCCCAGTTGATTGTCAAGTCACCATTCATATATTGTTTTATTTTGTTCAGCATCTCGTCGTCGTTACCGTTGTCCGTAATGCCAAAAACGTTTTTCGGTTCGTGAATTAAGTTGATCAAATGACGATGCAATTTCTTCCTCTCAGCGGTAGAAAGAAAAGAATAGCGCGACAAGCAAAACTCCATTTCAGTCCAGGGACGTTGGTTGACCGTTGATTTTAATTTACCTTTCAATACTCGAATATTCCTTGCGATAAACAGTGCAACGGACACTCTTTGGTCGTCAATGAAACCCTCGTGACGACGGGAAATGTCGTGAATGATTTGGTCCGACGCTATTGACGGCAATCTGTTCACAGCGTCGATGATGAAGTTTAGTATTCTGCAGAAGCTAATTTCAGGCGGAGTAGTATCGGCAGTATTTTTGAGTCCAGACGACGACGCATCGCGTGCACTGATGATATCACATAAGAAACATTCTCGCATTAATCTGTCTTCGACAAAAATTTTCATACTATCATGTATATATACATTTTTCGATCTCAATGATTCGTAACTTTTAGCTAGAGAATTGTACAACATCATTGATCCCGAATGACCTGATTCTATCACTGTTTCGAGGAGATCAACATTGTTGGATCGTATCGCATAATAAGAAGCTTTCTCGAAATCAAATATTTCGTTGTGGCCTTCATAACCCTTATCAGAAGTAAACGTTTCGTCGACTTCTTTATCCAAAAAGTGTTTCAGCATTTTCTGTCGATTGTATTTGCACGCCAATAAAATGATACTATTTGTGTACTTCGGTGGAACCTTATCTTTCACTTCTTTGTCGAGGCGTCGTTTTATGCGATTCAATACTTTGAAACTACAGAAGTCATTTTTCTGCACCGTTTCTTGAATTTTCATTAAAATTCCATGGTAAATTTCCGCTTTTCGAGCATCTTGAAGGTCGCGGAATGTCATCAACCATTTGGCGGATTGGTCTACAGTTGATAAAAATTCGTCAATTCCTATTTCCTGAGTTGTTTCATGCCAAATATCTTCCACATCGTCATCATTACAATGCTCGCTGGTATTCATTGCTAGAATAATGTCTGTCGTTTGTACATTTGAACACACTTTCCTCTGCTGCAATGGATTTGTGAAGTGCGTATTTCACAATTAATTGCTGATGTTATTTTTCACCAGACGTTTCGTAAGCTGCGTTTGATATCCTTATCAACCTTATCATTTGCACAGTCTCCACAATTGTTAATCCAAAGCTGACAGAGCGGACCGTAGTATGTTATCATCCTGTCCACAAAGCTGTATTACTTTGCTCGGTGATCAGAGCCTAGAATCATCAATACAAGGCAAACTTGAGATAATAGATTTTGTTGCTAAATCAAATTGAGGTTAAAGCGTTATGCCACTGTAGAATTTCAGAAAAATCGATATTTTAATGTTTTAAAAGTTCCCTTGGGACCTCAAAAATGATGTCCTAAAAGATTATGGCCGGAAAAACTCTCTAAGTACTCGATTTTCAAATTTCAGATGAAGGTCGCCTGGTGCGCAGCATGCTAGTCGACAAACTCTAAACGCGTTTATCTCAAAACTACATTTTTCAAGCTGGCCCGACCGATTATTCAAATAATTATGCACCGATCCACTTGAAATTTTGCACATATATTTAAAAATACATTGTCTTCGACAGTACGTGGGATGTTTTTTTTTATTTTTTATAGTTAATTTGTTATTAACCCATTAACGTCCAAGCGTCCCGATTTTTTACCAAACTTTCAACGCGATTATTTTTTATGTTATCGGCGTTGAAAAAAATTCGTTTTCCGGTATATCGACGTAGAATTTTATGCTCTTTCGGAATACCGGCTCAAAATTTCGATTAGACATAAAGAAAAAAAAATATGGCCGATTCAAGCGTGAAAAACGTGAAAATTTTTGAAAAAAACCTTTTTGTGCATTTTTTTTTTATATGTTACCGCAATGAATTCATACTGTAATCATGATCAGAGGTGATCGGAATAGTTAAAGTTTAACAGGGAATTTTCATGTAATCATTGAACCACTCCTTTTTACAATATGGCGGCTAGAACGTAAATATTCTACAAAAACATAAGCTAATTTATTTCTCGGAAACTATTGAGCTTAGCTCAAATTATGTAAGCACAAAAATATCTTAGAATTGGTCAAAGAATATCCTCAAATTTTTCAAACAAATTTTGAGATGATTTTTGGCTTTCCAAAATATCAAAAAAATTAAAATTGCAAAATTTTTTTTTTTCTTTAAAAATTTATCGACACAATACGAATTACTTTATGCGTAAATTTTTATGCAATTATTGAATCACTCCTTTTTACAATATGACGGCAAGAACGTAAATATGCTACAAAAATAAGCTAATTTTTTTCTCGGAAACTATTGAGTTTAGCACAAATTATCTAAGAACAAGAATATCTTAGAATTCGTCAAAGAATACCCTCAATTTTTTTAAGAAAAAAAAAAAAAAAATTGGCAATTAAAATTTTTTTGATATTTTGGAAAACCAAAAATCATCTCAAAAATTTTTTAAAAAATTTGAGGATATTCTTTGACCAATTCTAAGATATTTTTGTGCTTACATAATTTGAGCTAAGCTCAATAGTTTCCGAGAAAAAAAAATAGCTTATGTTTTTGTAGAATATTTACGTTCTTGCCGCCATATTGTAAAAAGGAGTGGTTCAATGATTACATGAAAATTCCCTGTTAAACTTTAACTATTCCGATCACCCCTGATCGTGATTAAAGTATGAATTCTTTGCGGTAACATTGAAAAAAAAAAAAAAACAAAAAAAGTTTTTTTCCAAAAATTTTCACGTATTTCACGTTTGAATCGGCCATATTTTTTTTCTTTATGTCTAGTCGAAATTTTGATCCGGTATTCTGAAAGAGCATAAAATTCTACGTCGATATATCCGAAAACAAATTTTTTTCAACGCCGATAACATAAAAAATAATTGCGTTGAAAGTTTGGTAAGAAATCGGGACGCTTGGACGTTAATGGGTTAACAAACTGATAAAAAATCAAATTGGTTAATAAATCTGTCGACAATTCAGTTTTTTTGTTACGATGAAAATGATCGGTTCATTTTTCTGAATACGCATGAATTTTTCCAATTTTTTTTGCTTTGTATTTTTTGTTTTGTGTTGCATTAGAAAAATCACAACATTCGAAGGAAAGAAAAAAATTTGAAAAAATTCGTACGTGTTCACAAAAATAAACGAATCATTTTCATCGAAACAAAAAAATTAAGTTGTCGGAAGATTTGTTAAACAATTTTATTTTTCATCAATTTGTTACTAACATTTTGGAATCGTTATTATGCCATATTCAACTTTTCAGCAACTATAACATACATGATTTTTTCCAGATTTTTATCGAGAAATGTTAGCAATTACCCCTCATTTTTCAAAAACTTATGCGAAGTGGGCGTGAAGCGACAGAACTACCTTAATAATGTAAGACAATGTTTTGTACTCAATGGAAAAACGAATGCAAAGTAGAACTTTGCATATTGCTTCGTCATTAATTTTCATTTTTCGCAATGCTTCCTCTATGAGGAAGTTGCTGCGCCCCGGAATAAATTTAAGAAAATTAGATTAAATTTATTTCGTCGATTGTGGGCCGAGTTTGACTTCGAGGCACAATCAACGGAATGTCGTAACCGCGTGAGGTCACGCGTGCTGGAATGCGCCAACAGGGATTGCGCACAGGATTGCCAATCGATGGGCCAACCGATCTGCGATCGAGTGACCTCGATTGACAATGCTTAAGTTGCACGTTTGCACTTTTTCTGCAATTGCACTTTTGCCAATTGCAGTCAATTCCTGGGCTCAGAGCGGCAGTAAAATCAGTTTTATAACAACTCGCTCCACGATCGGACGCATCCGACCGTGAGGACTCGCCCGACTGACAATCAAGAGACGCGGTAGCGTCTCGACGCCAATTTTTAAAAGAGATTCTGTATGCCACCTGACGAGACTCCTCACGACACGAGACGCTAGCGCTACTCTTATTATCCGCAACATCGCCCCTTTTTCGTCTGCTACGAAATCTAACTGAAATTATCTGAGTCAAAACTTCACGGGCGCCAAATGTGTAAGGTTCAATATTTTTTATTTATTTTTTCTCTTTCCAATGAGCCCTGTGTCAATTAAATCGGTGCCCGCAACGTTAATATCTGGGTAATTTGAATTCTGAATCTGTGAAAAAGTGTTTCGTTTTCGTCCGCACTCACACAACGTTGAACGCGAATTTGTCCAGCAATGCCAATGCAATTTGTTCGTGCCAGTAATTCGGTCCCTTACCTAGTCCAGAGAAATGAGGGCGGGACAACTCCTGACTACCAATTATTACTAACATACGGAAAAGGGTTAACATTAAGACATTAATTTTATATTTGTTTTTTCAATTAATTAACAAACCGACGGGGCCAAACCGCTGGCACGCCAATTTTTTTGTAAAGAAACATCTACATCTGTTAACCATATACCAAGTAGTTTCACTTGGCTAGTGTAGTGGATTCGGTTAAATATTTTTGAAAAAGATTTTTTATCCACAACGATTTGTTTTCATGGGATTTTTTTTATAAAGATTTTTTGACAATATTACAATAATCTCTTTGAATTAACCGAGCAAGAGATCAACTAACAAATTGTAACACAACCATTACAATAAACCAACAACTGTTAATCCGATCACGTGAGTTCTAACTCTTTATTGACAAACGATCCCCAAAATAATTAAATAAATATTATCCTTCGTCCGTATTCTAACTGATACGCGACGAGCGGCATAACAAAGCCAAAAATAATAAATAACTTTCCCATGGAGGTTGCTTTGCGAAAAATGAGAATTAAAGAGGAGGCAACGTGCAGAGTCCTATTTTGCATCCTTTTAATTAATTATTTTATTTACTTTATGCTGGGTGTTATAAAAACTGTTATTTTGACGAATCATCTTTCGCTCACCAGATTGACTTTCGTTGTTTTCCTACGGGACCGTAAGAATTGCTCTTTCCTTTTGAGTATTCCGCTTCAAAATATCGTGCAGATTGAAGGCTCTAACCACCTCTGTGTCCAGCCAACAACTGAGTGCACCATAGGCCGCAAACACTGTATTATCGGCCACTTATCAGGATATGAACACTTTTCTGTGTTTTTTAAATGACTGATGTTTGGATTAGTTAAGCTGAAGCGCAATAGATCGAGAATGCTCGGTATTATCAGAAGATCCTTATCAGAACAGCAACACATTTTTGTAGTTTTCCAGATTATCAATGTTTGAATTGCATAAGCTGAAGCGCAATAGATAGCGGACGATACATTGTCAAGAGACCCTTATTATTTGTGTTGTCTTCCAGATTATTGACGTTTGACTTGAATAATCAAGAGACGCCGCAGCGTCTCGACGACAAGTATTAAAAAAAAAATAATTCTGCCTTCTTCTCTCCTCCTGACTGTCTCTTGACTGACGAGACGCCTGCGGACTCTTACTTTTCCGAACATTTGCCCTTTTTCGTCTGCTAAGAAATTGTAACTCGAATTATTTGAGGTACCACGTCGGTGACGCCAAATCTGTCAAGAGACGCGGCAGCGTCTCGACGCCAAGTGTTAAAAAAAATAATTTTGCCTTCCTCTCTCCTCCTGACTGTCTCCTGACTGACGAGACGCCCCCGGGCTCTTACTTTTCCGGACGTTTGCTCTTTTTCGTCTGCTACGAAACTGTAACTTGAATTATCTGAGGTACCACGTCTAGTGATGTACTCTGACGGTCAGAAACGGCGTCTATATATATAGTTGCACACTGACGGTCACAAATGGTCATGCACATCTATATAGTTGCACAGTGACGGTCAGAAACGGTCACTGCACATCTCGAACCACGTCGGTGACGCCAAATCTGTCAGGTCCAATATTTTTATTTATTTTTTCTCTTTCTAATGCGACCTGTTTCACTCGAATCCATTCCCGAGATGCTAATATCTGGGCAGTTTGAATTTCTGATCTGTAATTAAAAAGTCTTTCGTTTTCGTCCGCACTCACACATCGGAGCGAAAATGTCCCCTCGCATATACGTGCATGGCGCGTTACCTCCTCACTCATACCTCGTCTATAACTCTAATTATCGGAAGCAACACATCACGGAAGCTAATTGTATCAGCGCCGATATTTTTTATTTATTTTTCTCTTTTAAATGAGACCTGTTTTAATAAAATCGGTTTTGGCAATGCTAATATCTGGCAATATTTGTGATTTGTCTCCACTCATACAACTGCACCGATTTGTCCCTTCTATATACATTGTAACGGAACGCGTTACCCCCCACGCGAAACGCGCGGTCGTCGTCGCTCGCGTCCGCAGAGGGGAGCGCTCGCCTCCGTACGTCACACCCCCACCATCCGATAACCGTCACGCGGCCGACCGTTGACGCGAAATCTCCAAATTTTCGGGTATGCCGGCGGTGGGGACAACCGTATATAAGAGGGGCCACCGCCGCAGAGAGCACCTCATACCAAATTCACCGGTCCTTCGATCCACATCGATACTCAGTGCGGCTCGTGATTGCCACGACACGCATCTATTCCTTGAGCCAGCCCAGCTCCCCGTGTGGCTCGACATTGCGTCGACACACGCGGTTTTTCCTTGAGCCAGCCCAGCTCCGATAGTAATATCGTATCCTCCTTTCTTTCCTGTCTCTAGAATTAAGTCTTCCGAAAAAATACCCGTGCGGCTGGTATTGCACCCACACGCACGCTCCAAATTCCTTAAAAAAAATAAAATCGATTCCCTTAATAAATCGATTTCCCATAAAAAGCGCGCCTGGCTTGGTATCGCACCAACACAGGCCCGCGTCGCACACCTTTCAGGAGAATTGCAGCGTGCCGATTCACAGACACTATTCACGGGTCGTGTGTGTCTTAGTATTTGTTTTTCTCGAATTTCGCTTCTCACACACCAACGCACTTATACGTGGTGCGGGTGTGTGTACTTCGCGCCGGCCCTCGACGTGAAATCCGCGGTGTTCGCATTCTTACGTGAGCCTCGATACCCACACACATTCTGTCGTGGTGTGTGTGTGTGTGTATTCCACGCCGATCCTCGACGCGAGATCCGCGGGCACACGCGGCCACCTCGCGCGTCGACACGTACACGCACTCGACCATTGTGCGTGTGCGTGTGACACGAGTTACGCGAGAGCCTCGGCGCACGGATTAGGCCGGATTAACCATTTTTGCTCGTCTCTCGACGACGACGTTGACCCAAGTACGGGGAACCGAGTTAAAGGGACATTTAATCAGTAATTTCTGAATTTCTGTTCCATCTCCTGCAGATAGATTAAATTCTCTCGTTGATTCTAATTACAAGCCGTCCACTGCCTCGCCGTTCTCCTACTCAAAGTCAAACAGCACTCGCGATCAGCTAAACGATTTATTCCCGACTGTATCGGAAATTCGTATGATGAGATTACTTTTAAATCTCTGAGGATTCAAAACAATTTTTGGGCTTCACAAAAATTATCTCTTCACTTTCCTTTTTTTTGAATGAGCATCCAGCTCCTCGCAGTGTCGTCAGCTCACTGCGTGAACAGTAGAGTCACTCTGTTTCTTTGCCTTAACAAAACGGAATTCTCTCAAATTCCAATTTATAAATTTCGCTTCCAATAATACGGTGTAATATCGCCTTTTCTTTTTCTATTTCTAAAAACAAAACCTATGATGAATAATTCTCTCTGCTGTAAAGGCACAGTGAAGATCTGAGGTTTTCTTTAAAATAAAATTTACGACTCATGTCCTGTACTATAACCTCCCCTCGACTTCTTCTCGCATCCACATTTAAAATCAAATTTCTTTAATTTCGGCGTTTATTTCCTTGGGCAATTTTTCCATTAAAGAAATTCAAACGACAAAAACTCCGTTTTGTTGCAAAAACACAACTGACAGTAAAATTCCGTTGTGTTTTTGCGACAAGTCCGATAAATGTTATTTATATTTAATTGAAAAAGTGCGTGTAGTGACTGAAAGAGAGTGGCGAAACCATGGAGAGAGGATTATTTTCTACGACAACAAAAACGTGGGGGATGGCTTCTAACCTCATGAACAGGTTATTAAACAAAATATCGTAATGGTTATTTTAGAAAAAAAATGTTTCTTCCTTCAGTTTTTTGCTGCCACTAATAAATTCATTGACGGAACCTGTGGATAGCTGTTGCAGCTTGTCGATAGTAGCAGTAAAATGTGAGGCGAGAAACATTTGTCGAAAGAAATGTTCATCAAACTTCACAAGAGAAAGACTTTGCACAGAGCGCTTTCTCCAGTAGACAACTGTCGTGTCAGAGAGCGCTCTGTGCAGTATTCCTCCTGTGGAGGAAGAATAATCTATCAACAAATCCGTCAGCTTATCGGTATCAGATGAAATCTATTAAGCGACACCAAAATCATTCTTCATATTTGTCAGTCTTAATAGTTTTCTGCTGTCATCGATAAGCTGACGGAGCATGTGGATAGCTATTGCAGCCAGTCGGTGGCTGGAGGAAAGTGTCAAGTGACAACCATTTGTCGAAAGAAATGTTCAAACCCCACAAGAGAATGACTTTGCACGGAGCGCTTTCTACAGTAGACATTTGTCGTGTCAGAGTGCCTTCGCCGGCACTGTAGTCTAAGGGAATGTGAAACACTGGAGCACGCAACCAGTCTCGACTCGCGACTCGCGAGTCGGGACTCGCAAGAATATATTTCCCATGCTCTGAAGAGGACATAAAACCGGGCAACAAACTTAGTGAAACACAACACCGCGAGAGACCGCGTCGGTGTCGGCCGGTGGAGGCGCCACCGATTACATTGTAAGCAAGCGCGCAGTGGAGTGGTGGTAGAGAAACGTTCAGTTGTATGCAGGCTCTCGCGGAGATAAGTCATCGACCACCGTTTTCGCTCAATTTTTTATTGTTGCTGGTACGTATATATGCTCGATTTCTGCGGTTATTTTGACCATTTCGAAAGCTTCTTCTGCGCAAAAAACAACTTCCATTGAGCGTTATTTTTCTGGTCACGTTGACGGTTGTTTTAGGAAAAAATGAAAGTTATCGTAATTACTAGGGACAGTTTTAAGAAAACATAAAAAAATGGTATCACAAAATTTCAATCAACAAAGTCGTAGTGAAGTGATGAAGTTGTACACTTTTTTTTTCTCCTCAATTTTTTCAATCAATCAATATTTTGTTTGTGATTATAACATCTATACCTCATCGATATACCTACGAGTTTTTGTCTAAAATATTGTTTAACCACTTATTTGTATAAACAATGAACATTTTTTTCGACCATTTTTTCAAAAGTCAATCATTTTGTAAAAGTAATTTTACATACTTTAAAAGTAGGTACATTATTTGGTGGTCAAGTGTTAAAAAAAAAATCAAAAGCAGTATTTATCTGCGTGAAGATGGCCGATTTTTTAAAACTAATCCACATCTATTAGTCTGATTCTAAGCGTAATCATCTGGTGATCACGATTATCGGAATTAAAACGTTTTTGGAGGCTAACTATTCCGATAGAAGGGTAAAAAAGCAGTTTTTTCACTATTTGATGAGATCGGTCATATGACCGCGTGAAGACAGCCGAACAAATTACCACGACTTTATGGAATTTGAGTCTTTGCCTGGCGCTATTTGATGCGTAATGCGCAAAACGTGATTTTTCTGTCACGATTAAAGTCACATTGAGTAATTTTCCTATTAAAAACACTATATAAAGTACTGTAACGGTAGTTTCCCACCGACATCAATTTTATTTGTTTTCCGGTCTCGAATTGGCAGAGGTGGTTAAATGTCAGAAAGGTTAGCAGGTAGAACTGGTTATATTCAATAATGAAAACAGAGTAAAACGAATTTCCCATAGATTGTCGATTGTCCAGAAGCCCGGTGGTAATCGGTTATCCACCTCCATGAAGTTGGCCGGCAAACTTTGGCTTTTCGATTTCTAACTAATTGATACCGATTGATATTCGTTTGATATTGATTGATAGCCTAATATCAATGATTGATAGTAATTAGTTTTTTTATAATATCAAAAACAAAATTTATCCTGAAGTTGGCCGCAATTTTTTTTATTTTCTGCCGAAATGACTTCTTTTAGGGCTTTATCGATGCGGAATCGTTTGATAGTTACGAATTCATTAATAAAAACATTTGATAGTCCACGGTTCGACAGAAAAAAAATAAAAACCGAAGTTTGTCATCGCTGTCGCCTGACGGGGTCGCACTCTCGAACCTTCCTACCCCAATTTTTTTTTAGTACCATTGGGATGGCGCGCAAGTTGCCGTTGTTTGAAAAATGTCGACAGGTAGTTTTTGCCCGGACAGATTTGACCCCCCTTCACGGGTTGAGGGTTAACCTTACCACGACCTTAAATACAACATTTCGGAATTAATCGCATATGCCGATAATGGCGAGCAATATTGTTCGCGCTTGATTAAATGACGATAATCGTTCGCACAGCTCGAAAATCAACTTTGGCTCAGACGCATTTGATAAATGCGAGGCCGAGACGGCCGCGTTGTCTATCAATGCGGCTGACGCGAACTTGGACTTTTTGACCAATTTCGACAGTCTTGATGAAATTTCATGAAATTTTTATGTATCAGACCGTCTATTTCAGCTCCAACATCAACGAACGCACCGAAATCCTCCAGATTTTTGACTGTCCCAATCAAAACGTCACCGTTGCTCAAATCACTAGACCGTATCATGCTTCTGCGAAACACAGCAATGTCCTTTTCGCCCCTGACATCCTGTCCCTTCTTCATACTCAAAGCTTGAACTATCAATTCAATTGTTTCCGCAGTAGCACCCAATTTTTTTGCTAAAATCGCGGAATTCGTTTGAGCATAGAGTTTTATCGCGGATATTAAATTGCTCGTTCCCATTTGATCTCCGTTGCAGTTTGTGAAAAAAAAGCAAGGCTTAAGAAAAGCATTAGCAACGACGTAATCGTCCGGATGAATCCACGTCTGATCGAGACAATTGAACGTATCGCGCGGTTTTTGTTCTTCGCCGACAGCAGTTTCCGGCTCGATCCGGATGAAACCAACGACTTGATCGAAAATCCTTTTGTTCATTCCTTTGACCTGCAGCAGATCATTCCTGTTGGTGAATGGACCGTTCGTCTGTCTCCGCTCGACGATACCGTTCGCAATCGCGTCGTCCACACCAGCGACTCTTTTCAGAAGATCCACAGACGCCGTGTTCGCGTCAACGCCGACGTAGCTCACTGCTTCGGCGATAATCTGTAATGACAATATCGTGGATAAAACTCGGTAGCCGGAAAAAATACCCCCAGATAAAATGCTCCTTGGTAAAAATACCCCCGGATAAAATACCCCTTGGTAAAAATATCCCCGGATAAAATACCCCTTGGTAAACATACCCATGGAGAGAACACCCCCGATAAAATACCCCCTAGAAAAATATACCCGATAAAATACCCCCAGATAATATACCCCTTGGTAAAAATACCCCCTGGTAAAAATACACCCAAATACAATACCCCTTTGTAAAAACATCCCCTAGAAATTTATCCGGGGGTATGTTTACCAAGGAGTATTTTTTCAGGGGGTATTTTCTTCAGGCGTATTTTATCGGGGGTATTTTTTTCAGGGGGTATTTTCTTCAGGCGTATTTTATCGGGGGTATTTTTTCCGGGATTCATAAAACTCGGTTATTGAATTCGCGAAATTTATTGAATTTCCATGAAAAGAGTGCGACACCTACTTCGGTTATTTCCGCATTAATCTGCTCCTTCGGAAGATCTCGCCGATAGATGGAGGCTGTTAGAAGTTCAGGTTGAATTTTAACCAATTCCGCCATTGGATCCTGCAGTCGTCGAGCGACAGACACGGCGGATACGATTTTCGGGTCGACGCGCGGAAACTCCAACGCAGCCGCTCGACTGTTGCTGTAAGTCGACGCGCCGGCTTCGTCGACGATCGTGTAGAACACATTCGGCGGCACGTTCTTGTCCTTCATCAGAGACGTGAGGAACTCTTCGGTTTCCTTGAGGGCCCTGCCGTTCCCGAGCGCGAAGATCTCGCACTTGTATTTACCGATCATCTGAAGGAGGACGCGTTTCGCTTGGAATCCTGGAAAAAATACCATTCTCTCACCTATCCTTCAACTGAAAGGTTCGCTCCTCTGAGCCCGCGGAAAAAATACCATTTTTTCCGAGGGGGTATTTCGTCGGGGGTATTTTATCCGGGGATATTTTTACTAAGGGGTACTTATCCGGGGGTATTTTTACCAAGGGGTAGGGTGAATATGCCAGTGGATGGACACCTGCCAATGAATGGACGGTCTAGCACAGTAAGCTAATTATTAAGAATGTGGTGGATAATGTACCAACGGCAGGTGTATTTTTAGTTTCCTTCTACATTTAGAGAGATTGTTTACTCATTAGATGACCTTTCAACGTTTACTATTTTGAAGGAAAGATATAAATTCTCGCGCTCGAGCCCAGTCTTCTCGGAACAGCAAACCAAACATTGAGGTGCGTCGATAATCGTCGGTTCTAAAATAAGACTTTCAGAGCGAGTTTTATTAAATTCTTTGTTGAAAATTAGTCTATTACACAAAAGAAATTTCAGAGAATCATTTCCGCGTGTCGAAAGTCGAGATCGGTACATGAAAAGACTGATTATCACGCGCCAGACATTGGCAAGAACGTCCATTTATTGGCAAGTCGTCCATTCACTAGGATTTTCCGCATTTTCGTATTCAAACTGTGATATAAACCCTATCATAAATCAAACGTCGTTTATAATTATACGAATCGAAAGAGAAATTCTAACGAATCCAATGGTCCAAAGTATTTTCGAATCTGAGCAAAGATTACAGAGTTACGGATGGCTGAAATGGTAGAATTGCTTAACCGTCCCTTCACTGGCGTCTTCGCCCTATTTCATTTGGGGGTATTTTTACCAAGGGGTGTTTTCTCCGGGGGTATTTTTTCCAGGGGTATTTTTTCCGGCTACCTTTCGCTTGCACTTTGTCGTTCGGCTTGGCCGCGTCAAAGGGATAAATCGTTCCGGTCTCCAGTACGACGCCGTTCGCCGAGACGACCGCGAATTTGCAGCCGGCTTCCAAGTCCGAACTTATCCCAACGACGACTTTGCCTCTCACCGGTGGCTCGAGTAGATGGCGCTTGATGTTTCGCGCCAAACCGTCGTCGCCCCAAATAGCCGTGTTCAGCGCTGTGTCGTTGATATCCTTCCTCGCGCGCTTCGCAACGGATTTTTTTATCGATCTCGCGTACGCGAGATCGATCGCCGCGTCGACCAGCGTTTTGTTCAGAGACGACACCGCGGGCTCTGTAAATTCGTACCACCGCAGGCAACTGTCCTTGAACTTGCGTTTAAACACCTCGGGAATGTTTATCCTAACGCCGAGTGCTTTCACCGATTCGCCGGTATTGATTTCGAAAACTTGACGAGGCGTCAGATCGCTGGCAAGCGATGTAAAACTGTAATACAACGCGTATTTATTTTCACTCCGCTTAAGCTTATCCGCATCCTTGCCCTTGAAAGTCTCGATTGTCATTGGGCACTCGGATCGGAGCTTTCGGAGCGTATCGAAAGTGCGTCTGTCTCTGATTATAGCTTCGGCCAAGAGACTCGATATGCCGTCCTTCACCTGCTGCTCGCTCTTTGGACCCTCCGCCGACTCTTCGTCCACGAGAGCAGATATTGGAAGGCTCTTGCCCTTCCCGCAAGCTTCGGCTATGATTTCGAGGCCCAAGTCGGCAGCTTTTTTCGCGCATTTTAATCTTGGGCTCTTGAAAACTCCACCGATGTGCTCGAGATCGTCCAACGACTTTGCTTCGTGAACAAGGGCATGAAATTCTGGGGTCCATTGACCCTTCGCCTCAACTTCCTTGACAATGGCGACGGCGCGTCGCTTGATCGCTATGGCCTCCTTGTAGCTGCGTCGAACGTGCCTCAGTCGTTCCTCGTCCATTCCCTGCGTCGAGAGGTGTGAGTGATAAATTATGACTGCTAATTTTACTGTATTTTTACCGTTAAAAAGTCGGTACGTGATCGGTTTTTAAATTACCGCATTGGTAATAAAATCATATGGTCTCATAGTGATTTAAGATAGATCATCCACTTCACACTAGTCAAATCAGTGCTAAATTTTCAAAAGTGTTTTTACAATTCCTGGTTGTTTAATAAATTGTTCCGAGGTATTACTGACGCAGTAGCATTAGTTTTTAATAGACAAATACATTCGCATCCGTGATTCGAATGGAAAATCAACTGATATATGCAAATTCCCGATGTCATGATTTTTCGCGCCGTTTTTTAAAAGAATAAACCTTAATAATAGATCAATTATGACAAACAATGGCTCTTTTTTATTATTGGAAGATCCTCGATCGATTAAATTTGTTGCCGGTAACAACTTTATAGACGAAGTTTACCATTTACAATTTTTTTAAATATGTTACAGTAATTTTACCTACAAATTTGTTACCGGTCACAACTATTTTCGCGACACGAAGTTTGTAGAAAAAAACTGACGCGAAAAGACGGTAAAGATACCGTATTTTTACGGTCACTTTACCGAAAATAAAAATACCGGTATTTTCACATCTTTACCTGCGTCAAATGTCTTCTGTATCTGGCGACAAACGGTACAGTGTTGCCATCGTCCAGGAGCTTCATTATATTTGCAGCGATTTCCGCGTTTATCTCGTTCTTATCCGTGACGTAATCCACGATCGACCATTCGGCGCATTTGACATTGGCTTCCCGCATTCGCGTGAGATACGACTTCGGCGTTCCGATTCTCGGCTCCGACGGATAGGGTTGCCGGATCGTCTGAAAAGAATCAATTTTTTCATTCGATTCGAATTATACCCCCAATGAAACGATTCAGGCATAAATTGTGTACCAAAAGATCAATCTATTGAAAATCGATTTTTTCTCTGCGCAGGGTATCCTGTGAATGAGTGAATTAAAAAATTGTTGAAAAATTATTTCTTAATAACTTTTTTGTAACTCATGCACGTAATGTCGCACATTTCGTGCCCGCAAAGCGTGCGTGAGATCGCGTATTATGCTCATGTCAACGTAGATAATTTCACGTACGCCATCTGGTGCGTGAAGTTATCTACATTACTTCACGCACGCATTGGCGTGCGTGAAACTATCTACAAGATGATCTCACGCACGCTTTGCAGGCACGAAGATGTGCGACATCACGTTGACATTCGTTACAAAAAGTAATATGTGATACATGGGCGACAAAGCGGCCGTCCCGCGGAGGTTAGGAAGCAGTGCACTCGTCTCCTCTCGTGCTACAAACAACACTCGGCTTCGCAGCTCGTGTCGTTGTAGCACTCGATTTGGCGAGTGCGCCGCTTCCTAACCTCCGCGCGTAACGGCCGCTTTCTCGCCCTTGTATCACAAAGTACTATTACAGCACGTTAAGATGGTACTTTTAAATTGCAAAAAAAAAAAACAAATTTGTTTTCAAACCTGTAAAAATGTGTGATTTCATGATTACTTCAAGTATTCCTTAGTTCGATGGGCACCGACTTTGAAAACGTGAGTTGTGGGAAAAACGCTTTAAAGTCGCGCTCGGATCGGGCAGCGAAGGTACAACAATCCGCGAGTATAAAAATACTCATAACGACGTCAATTTTGCTCCGATTGACTTGAAAATTTGACACAATATTCTTGAGGCATTATGCATTCAGTAAAAAATATAAAACAAAAATGTAAAAAAAAATGTTAATACCCCCCCCCCCCCCCTTAACTGGTGACAAAATGATCGATCTTTCGATTGATCGATTAAAAAACTTCAACCTTACCGACGGAGTCGACGAGTCGGTCGTTCCATCGACAGCAGCGTCGACCTGTCGATTTCTTTCGCGGTGGAGTTGCACCTTTTCCACCAACAGTCGTTGCTCCTTCGTCAACTTCGGTTTCGGCGGTATCGGATTCGGCTCCGGGACGAAAGTCGTCGCTCTCTGCTGCACGGCGACGGTTTCGCGCGTCGCGAGCGGCGCGCAAGCAGATCGCGAGCAGGTCGCGGGTGATATCGCCCGTTGAGTCAACACTCGCTGCATCTTCGCCATTTTCTCGCGCTGCACTCGTTCCTCCTCCAGTTGCCTGAGCAATCTTTCTCGTTCCAATTGCCGCTCGGCCTTCTGCATCTCCAGCTCCAGCTTCATCCTCTCCTGCTGCCCCTTCAGCGCAGTCAATTCCGCCTGTCGCAGCCATTCCTGCTGCGCTTCCTTCAGTCTCTGAGCTTCGCGCGACTGCTGTTCCTTCCAGTGTTGCTCGCGAAGCTGCTGCTGCTGCCAGGCCAATTTCTCCGCCTCCAGCTGAATCCTCTGCCTCTCCCGATACTTTTCGGCTTTGATTCGCTCCTGTTCTCGCGCGTCCTCTTGCGAACTCTCCTTCGACTCGCTCGAACCCATCGCGAGAGCGTTGAGACGATTTTCCTCGAATCCGACGATTCAGTCACGTTAGAAATCTGCTCGTCGACTTACGAGCGCGACACGCTCAATGGCCGACGGCACTGCGCGACCGACGCTTTATGTAAGCGTTCACTCGTATTCGCCTCGTGGGGATATCCCTTTGTGACTGTCGTTCGGATCGCAACGTCGGGGCTTCACGACTCTGGCGAGTGGGGCGACGCTTCGCGGCTGTTACTGTACCTACCGCATTTTCCGTGTTTTCACACGGACGCGATTCGTCGACGGACGAGGGGTTAAGGAGGTCCAGTCGTATAGTATTCATTTTGCATAAATTCGAGGAAAATGAGAAAGAATTACGAATACTTCTTGATGATATAAAAATCTGAAAAAATGCATGCACATCAAAGGTACTGAAAAGATTAATTTTGCATAATAATAATTGCAAAATGTTAGTAACAAATTGATGAAAAAAAACAAATTTTTTATCAATGAAAATGCTTTGTTTATTTTTCTGAGTACGTATGAATTTTTTCAGATTTTAAGTTCACTTTGAATTTTGTATGAACAAAAACGTAAATATCAAACTGAACTTAAAAATCTGAAAAAATGCATACGTACTCAGAAACATAATAGAAGCATTTTCATTTAAAACAAAATTCGGGTTTCCGAGAAATTTGTTGAACAACTTTTTTTTTCATCAATTTGTTAATAACATTTTGCAATTATTATTATGCAAAATTAATCTTTTAAGTACCTTTAATGTGCATGAATTTTTTTAAATTTTTTACTATCAAGCACGGTGACCGGGCGGCAGTCAGATACGACGCTATCAGCGCAAAAATAACTCGCCACAGACTGGCGAGTTTTTCCAGAGAGAGAGAGGGAGAGATTACGAAGATATACCTACTCGAACGTTACGTGCAAAAGCACCGACGACTAATATTGCACGTGATATAGCGGTGAATTTATTTATTTATGTGTTTATAATAATGATAATAATTCATTGAGCATTTTTTAACAGGAATACATTAGTCTGATATTACATTTACATTGTTGTTTATAACATTTCGTATAACTTTGTTTTAGCTTAAATGACTAACGCTTATATTGCGTTGCGTCCCTGCCACGCACAAAAAAAAAAAAAAAAAAAAGACAAGAGATTGCAAAGTGCCGTAGGCACTTGTCCACAATCAAAGATTATGTTTACTAAAATTGAACATTTAACATTTCTGGAGCGAGTTGAACAGTTTATTTTTTCCTTTTTCACACAGCTTCTCCTCGCTGCGTGGGGCTTAAGAGCTAATTTGCGAATGCATTTCAATTCATTTATTTATGTATATATTTATTTATTTATTTATTTCGATTCACGGGACGAACCCTTACTTTACCCTTTTACTTTACTTCGTTTACTTTTATGATGTTAAAGTCGCAAAGACATCTGATTGTCGCTTCTGGTTCCACACAGACGGAGTTTATATCTATGTAGGGCTGCCATTTTTTAACCGATTAAACGAAAAAGATCGATCTTTTTGTCGCTAATTAATCGATCTTTTCGGACTGATTAATCCACCGAAATGATAAATTCAGTTCCAGGTCGATCCACATTGTTTTATTTGTTATTATATAGGGTGTCCCAAAAGTAGTGAATGTCCGGCTGCTTAACCCTGTTCGCTTACCCTGTTCATGTACAGGGTTAAGTGAACTGGTTTAACAGGGCAAAAAACTATGAAGATCTGGCTGCTTGACAAATCTTTAAAAAATGAAAAAAAAAAAAATTGATCGTCCGTAGAAAATGAGAATTATTTTATTTTTTTTTTGTAAAGACAATTTTCGTTTTTTATACATGTTTTTCCGATAAATCCTCGCGAAGTTATCGTCAAAACAAAGAAAAACTGAAATTTTGGCGTTTTTTCAAAACCGGAAGGTAATAGGGGCCCTAAACTCCGTGAGAATTTTTCTAACGCGTTAGTATTTCGCTTCACGCAATTTCACGGTGATGATACAATTTTGAAAATTTGGGTGGCTGAAGTACCGTGGAATGACCCATACACTGGAACCTCTCATAGCGTACACTCTCGTAGCGTACATTGGGAAATGGAGGGGCACGTCTCAGCTCTGTGATTGGACGATTTCGCGTCAGAGAGTGAGAGGCACGAACGTTTCGCGTGCCTGATTGGCTCTTCACTTACCGTGCATGTCCCTGCATTTCGTACGCTATGAGAGGTTCTACTGTATGTGCATTTCGTAACAATAATCGCATTTTTATTCCATACATAGCAGTGCATATGTGCGCATTGTTGTCGTGTCGCCTTGTAGACATCGAGACAGACTTCGCGATTGCGGTAATCAGGCGTCGAGTATAGCCAACTGATGGAAACTAAACTGACTATCGGGGCGCCGCTAAATTTCGTAACGAAGTAGAGGTAAATATCCATCATTCGAGCCAGCGATTTTCTAGTTTCAACCATTCGTCTACAAACCTGGGTCATTTGTGCCCGAGCCGAAAGGTATCACCGAATAATTTTCGAAGAAGGGAAGGGGCATCGCTCATATCCAAACCTAAAAGAAAGTTATGAAGAAAGTCCAATCACGGATGCAGCTTTCCATTCTACTGATGCAGCATCGTCGCCAGTCGAACGGAATGCTGCGTCTGTGATTGGCGCTCCGTAAGTTACACTGCGACCCCCGCGAAATTCGATGCGGAGGTAGGGGGTACGTTTACCAAGGGGTATTTTATCCGGGGGTATTTTTCCAGGGGGTATATTATCGGGGGTATTTTCTCCGGGATTCAAATAAATACGTGTTCGTAACATTCGCGACATCATATATATTTATTAGATAAATAGCTTTTGTACAAATCCTCCATCATCTCTTAATCACGGCGTACTTATAATACAATAACGACATGACCTGTATCAACAAAAAGGAAGTAAATTTTGTAAATATCAGTCAATGGGTGACTTCTTATCAACACGATGCGTCACAGACGAATCGTACCGAACACAAAGCATGATTGGAGCAATACGTTTCAATTACTTTTTAAGGGGAGGGCTTTACATTTTTTTTTGCATTTTTTATTTGACATTTTTAACTGAATGCATAATACCTCAAGAATATTGTGTCAAAATTTCAAGTCAATCGGAGCAAAATTGACGACGTTATGAGTACTTTTTATACTCGCGGATTGTTGACTTTAAAGCGTTTTTTCCACAACTCACGTTTTCAAAGTCGGTGCCCCTCATAACGTGAAAACTACTGCAGCGACCCTTTTCAAATTTTGGATACTATTTCTGTTCATAATTTACGACGTAACGCCGAAGAGTTTTTTCGATTTTTTAAATATTTTTTATTTTACAATACCAAATTAGCCGATTTTTTTTCGTAAAAATCGCGTTTTCCCCTTCAAAGTGTTCGCAAAAAGTGAAAACTTGAAATTTCGAAAATCCCCCTTCGGCGTTACCTGGCGGAAGCGATTATCTAACGAAAGAACTTTGATGTTTTTGATTTCGGATGATCCAGCACCGAGTTATGAAGGGCACCGCAATTCTACCGCAATGCTACCATTGCCGTTTTTTAAAATATTTCTTCGTGAAAATGTTACACAATATTCTTCGAATGTTATACTTTGATGTACCATTGGTTGTACCATTGGTTATATTATATAGATTTCAACTGTGTCGTCAAAAAGAATTCACAAAAATGTGCTTTTTTTGCACGAATTAACCCCCCCCCCTCTAATACTGACTAAAAAAGACATTTTCATAGAAACCCAACGGAAATTAAACAACTTATGAAACGTAAATCGCGAAAATGCGGTTGTCTGACTAGTGCCAGCTTCGAAAAAGTCACGATGGCAAAATAAAGTAAACGTAACTGTAAAAATATTTTCACCAGAGAAGATAAACGTGAGAACGGATAAATGTTTGATTCAATGCTATTGACGGTATCCTAAGTCCCTGAATATCGACACACAGCGGAAAATACTATCCACCTGAAGATGAAAGTCTAGAGACAACAATACCCATAAAAAAAAACATCCCATAAAAAAAATGCATTGCCAAAAATATTTTTCAAAAATATTAAACCAAATCCACGACACAACCCAAGTAGAACTATTTCGTAGATGGTTAACAAATGTAGATGTTCTTTAGAAAAAAAAAAAAAAAAAAAAAAAAAAAAAAAAAAAAAAAAAAAAAAATTGGCGTGCCAGCGTTTTGCACCCGTACTAGTCCATAGAAACGGACGGGTCAACTCCTGACTAAAAGCCGCTGGCACGCCATTTTTTTTTTTTTTTTTTTTTTTTTTTTCTAAAGAACATCTACATTTGTTAACCATCTACGAAATAGTTCTACTTGGGTTGTGTCGTGGATTTGGTTTAATATTTTTGAAAAATATTTTTGGCAATGCATTTTTTTTATGGGATGTTTTTTTTTATGGGATGCCTAAACTTTTAATACTTGGCGTACAATTTTTGTTTTGAAAAAAACATTTTTGTGGGATTTCATATCTTTTTGAAACTTAGTGGATCATAAACATATGAAATAATAAAAAAAAATTGTACACACAGAGCTCTCTGACAGCTGTCTACTGTAGAAAGCGCTGCATTCAAAGTCATTATAGTGTGGGGTTTAAACATTTTTTTCGACAAATGGCTGTCGCTCGACATTTTCCTCCAGCCACCGACTGGCTGCAACAGCTATTCACAGGCTCCGTTAGCTTATCGGTGACTGCAGATAACTGTTGAGCGAGACAAATTTGTGGAAACAATTTTGTCTCGCTTAACAGATTTTAGCTGATACCAATAAGTTAACGGAGTCTGCGGATAGTTGTTGCAGCTTGTCGTGGCAGCAATAAAATTTAAGTGATAAAATTTGTCGAAACGAATGTTGAAACTCCACAAGAGAAAAACTGTGCACAAAGCGCTTTCTACAGAAAATAGCTGTCCCGTCAGAGAGCGTTCGATGCAAAATCTTTCTCCAGTGGACTTATTGAATGAACATTTCTTTCGACAAATAGTTCTCACTTGACTCTTTCCGACAGCCACCAACTAGCTGCGACAGTTATCCACAGGCTCCGTCAGCTTATCGGTGACTGTAGAAAACTATTAAGCGAGACAGATTTAAGGAATGAATTTTATGTCGCTTAACAGATTTCAGGTGATACCGATAAGCTTACGGTGCCTGTGGATAGCTCTTCCAGCTAAGTCGATTGCTACAGGAAAGGATCAAGCGCAAACTATTTCTCGAAAGAAATGTTTATTCAAATTCCACAGGAGGAACACTGCACAGAGCGCTTTCTGACACGACAGCTGTTGAGCTGTCTACTGGAGAAAGCATTCTGTGCAAAATCTTCTGAAGTTTGATGAATATTTCTTTCGACAAATGTTTCTTGCTCCACATTTTACTGCTGCCACCGACAAGCTGCAACAACTATCCACAGGCTCGGTCAATTATTTATTAGTCGCAGCAAAAAACTGAAGCAAGAAACATATTTTGTAAAATAAACATTACACATTTTTTTTGAAAAACCTGCTCATGAGGTTAGAAAATATCTTCCACATTTTTAACGTCGTAGAAAATAATCCTCTCTCCGCGGTTTCACCACTCACATTCACTCACTATAGTCATTACGCTAGAGAAAAATATCACGCATGACAATTTTTTTTTTTCTCACTTTCTGTCATCTGTCATCGACGACGTGAGCGAGCCGGTCGGCAGACGATTGCCGCGTCGGTGCAACTTCTTTGGGCTGCCGCTGCGGGAGCCACGCGCCACCAGTTGTGTTATGTGTGCGTGTTTTTCTTCACACGTACGCACACGTATATGCGATCGGACAAATCAGTTTCGATGTGTGAGTTCGGACAAAAGTGAAATTTGGCCAAATATCAGCACTTCGGGAACTGATTTTATCGCAACAGGTCTCATTAAAAAGAGAAAAAAAAAATAAAAAATATTGGTGCTGATACATTTAGCGTCCGCGACCTATTGCCTGAGATAATTCGAGTTAAGACGGGCTAGTACACGCCATGCACGTATATCGACGGACACATCAGCAGCTTGACGTTGTGTGAGTGCGGTGAAAAATTTTTGACCGATACAGAATTGTAAGTGACCAGATATTAGCATTGCGGGCACCGATTTTATTGAAACAGGGCTCATTGGAAAGAGAAAAAAAAATAAAAAATATTGAACCTGACACATTTTGGCGTCAGCGACGTTTTGACTGTGATAATTCGAGTTACATTTCGTAGCAGACGAAAAAGGGGCAAGCTTGCTGTAAATAAGAGTAGCGCTAGCGTCTCGGTTTTAATACTTGGCGTCGAGACGCTACCGCGTCTCTTGATTACGAGAACGTATACGTAGCGTAACTTGGTCATCGAGAAATGACGTACAGAGGTAGAGGCAAATTGTGTGCGATAGGAAGGATCTGTTGGTATGTAGTTACAAAAATATTCGACTTTGTATATCATCTCGTCGAGGACGAAAATTCGTCGTAACACATTCGCTTAAGGAGGCTTCGGCGGTACAGTCAAGCTTATTGCGTATTGGATTTGAACCTTTATTTGTATAAACTTTCAAAGGGAAACTAGTATCAATAAAGGTGGATCTGAATTAAAGAGATTCTGCGGAATGTAGAAAAAATTGTATAGAAATAAAATCATACAAAAATAACTGATTTTATTCTAATAATCAATAGGGTATATAACGCGCGGTTTTTTATAAGTAAAATTTGTTATTTTTTTTTCGTTCTTAACGAGCGACGGCTCGTTTTGTTCGTTGAAGAACGTTTTACGAGTTTATCGAGTTATTTTCTTCAGTTTATTTATCAATTAAGAACAAAATTAGTTAAATTTGTCACTTTGTTTTTTTCTCCCATAAACAAATGGCTGTTATTTGTGAACTATTCATATCATCGCAAATGTTCATCGATAAATTTATACATTATGGGTCAAGAAACAAAATGAGCCATTGCTCCACAAAAACGAACTAAAATCATACATTTGACTTCCAAAAAACTGCGTATAATATATCTCATTGGTTATTAGCATAAACTGAGTTATTTCTCTGTTCATTTTTTTTCTTGCATTTTTGTCTACATTAAGCAGGATCTCTTTCATTTAAATCCACCTTTATTGGCACTAGTTTCCCTTTAAAAGTATGTTTAAATAATGTTTTAAATCTTAGTACGCGATTGACGTGACACTACCGTCGATGTCTACTGTAACCGGGATTTTCCTATTCCCCCGATACCTTCGCCGTCGCGCTGTCCGCCGTCCTAACTGGGCGCCAGTCACCAAAAGATGACCCTAACAAAAATTACACCGATGCGACTCGGCCACTAGCTCGATAAACTAATGACGGCGAAACAGCCGAGGCGGCTTAAACCCACTAGCTCAGTTCATTAACGGTAGAGGGGCGGGGCCGAAATCACGACAGCTGAGACACAAATTAAATAAAATGGGAAGAGTAACAATTTATTTAATAATATGAAATGCAAGGAATTTAAATTGACAAAGTTTCGGTGATCGGAACGGCTGTTGGACCGAACCGATCGTTACTCCCTCAAAAATCATTAATATCGCAGGAAATTACAATAGGCGAAATTACATTAAAAAAAATAACAAAATAAATTCGGAAATCATACGCGGCTCTTCGACAGCCGAAAATTCTCGTCGGTAGGACGTGGCGCAAGATCGTAATATCTCCAATAATTCGGAACTTAAATTTCACTCAAAAATACCATAACTAAACTAACTAATTTCTGACTGATTATCACGCGAGATTTGGCTTATGATGGTGATACTAAAACGCCGGGCGTTTCCCTTGGAAAATCGTTCCACCGGCACGACAGCTCAAAATTCTCCGGATAATTCCTCCAATAATAAGTCAGACTCAAACACAATGATAATAATAATTGACTAACCTAGTGGACCCCCCACGAGAGCAGCTCCTCTCCCAAGGCCATTAACGACTAACTTACAAGAAAATAATTAACAAAAAAAGAAACGCTGATCGGCAGCGGAATAAATTGCGAGGATTTCACACGACAAAATCTACAAAAACGTCGCACAGCGACAGCACAATAATTTTCTCGCGTAAATTGCCGAATTACTCGACCGAATTAAATTACAGAAAATTCGTCGCGAAGCGACAGCGAGACTAAATTTCAAGACAAAATAATTTAACAAAAACGTCGATAAGCGACCGCAAATAATTTTCCACCGATTCCGGACAAACAATAGGGGAAACAAAACCCGACAAGCGGGACTTACTGCCCTCACTGGCACTGGCTCAAAACGATCTCCAAATTCGTCCATCTCCGGGAAGTTGGTGGCCGATCGGGGTCACTGATGTCCCATACCCAAAACTGTCACACGTCCGGCGCCGATAGCTGCTCCCGCGAAGAGTGACTCGAGGTCCTCGTCCTCGAGCCGAACTGATTGACTGATCCCCTCTCCGGGGTCAAATGCCGAACTTTACCGGCGCGTGCCGATGATGTCCGCCGATCGTCTCACCTCACGCCGCTTCCCCTCGCATCTTGTCGCCTCACTCTGAATCTTCAATAATGCTGACCCGCGCTCCCGACAGCGTCGCCAGAGTGTCCAGTAACTGGGACACTTCTGGGAAATTTCTCAAATGATCGTCAAGAGTGCGGGAAACGCTACAAAATCTGCCAGCTCAAGTCGTGGCCGCGCCTCAACCCACGTCGACGGTGATCCCTTCGACTGTTGCCGGTCGTCGCGAGGCCCCGTGGGCGTCCTGGCTGGTGGAGGCGCCGCTGCTCGGACAGATGCCGAGGTTGGCCTTTGGCAGGGCTGACAACAAATTCGAAGGTCGGTCTCGGGGCTGCTCCGCGGCGTTGAAATGTCAACCGGTGACCAGACCACAGCCCAACCATCTAACGTGGCCGGGTCTGTGTCCTAGGTTGGACGAGGCGACGGTGACACCTAATGCCTGACTGTCCACCGCCCCTCGCCCTCTGAAGCCTTCCACGACGGGGTGAACGGGCCCGCCATGAAGGTTACCCGGCCGCGAGCGTTCACTCCCACGACCGGAGAGGTCTGACTGAAGGCCCCGTGGTCCCTCAATCCACGGGGTCCGAGTAGCCGTCGCGGTGACCCGACGCTACCCTTAATTCGCGACGATGCGAGGTGGCGAAACGTCATAAACAAAATTCTCCACCATCTCCAAATCTCCAAAGTCAAAGTCTGACAGCCAATTGTCTCGATGAGCCAGTGAGCGGCATTACAAAATAAATATTCACAAAAACGGGACAAAAATCGGGAATCGGAGGGCGAATAACTAATTAAATAATAATAAATAACACTTAGAAACTACCTTAAATGCTAACTAAAACTATTGGCCAAGGGGAGGTTCGACGGCGGACGGTGTGAATGCGCCTTAAATGCGCCGCGACAGCAATTGTAACGGTGGTAAAATTCCACCACGTTACACTACTTAAAGGGGATCCTGCTTTAGAAGGTCCAAAAAAATCGTTTGTTTAATTGCGTAAATCGATAGATAAACTATCCAAGAAAATATTCACAAAGTTACAGATGGCAATTCCAAGTATTTTCGAAAACACAGAGCTGAACGCAGAGAGGGTCCTTTTTCTCCTCGTTTTCTCGAGTTTTTATTTTTCCGATTTTTCTGAATTGGCGGGCATGATAGCAATAAAAAGTAAACCGCCTATCGACTCAAAACAAAGTTTATTCTCTTCAGTATTAAATTATCTTCTAACTGAACTAAAAAAATGGTCAAAAAAGTATTTGTTAATAACTTTTACAGCACGTTAAAGTGGTACTTTCAAATTGAAAAAAAAAAAAACAAAATTTTTTTCAAACCTGAAAAAATGTGCGATTTTATAATTACTTCAAGTTTTCCTTAGTTCACAGAGAAAATAATTTAATACTGAAGAGAATAAACTTTGGTTTGAGTCGATATGACCTTTAGTTTTTTTGCTATCATGCCCGCCAATTGGAAACTGAATTAGTAAGGCGCTCACGAAAAGGGTCATTACTCTGCTGTTTATAATTGCATCTAGTTAAAAAAGATTATTAGTATACTTGAAAAACATAAAAAAGATCTAGCCCAAAGGTAGCTGGGCTAAGTTGTTTTTTCCCCATCCAAAAAAATCCTCGAAAAACAGCTATTTTTCAGTCGTTTAAAGCAGGATCCCTCCTTAACATTGTGCCCGCACGCGCGCGGTTTATGAGCTGAAGCCACGGTGCTTGCGTTTTGTACGAGCGTACGGGCCGATGTTGGGGTCCATCACGAAGTCATAGAGAACAGCAGTCCAAGAATCGTGGTGCGGCAGATTATCGTAGAATTCTGCTGCGATGCGTCGAACCTGCGCCGAAAAATGTCAATAATAGGATTGGCAAAATGAATTCGACAGTGAGAAGGTTGTTGCTATCAAATTTGTCGGTAGCACTATTAAGGGGAGAAATACCTTTAGGAGCGTTGAGACAGGCTCTTTTTTACCTCGCGTTATTTTCCATGAATTCTTCGTATTCAGTTAAATATTTTCTGGATTTTATATATTAAATTTCTCACCGAGCCTTCACCCAGCGCGGTCCGGGTCAGCGACTGCTGGGGCTCAAAGTTGACCTTAGATAATTGTTGGGCGCCAATTAATTTTCTTTGGTAAATTAATAAACCGACATTTCTCGACCGATATTGTTGACCAAGATTCTGACTTTATTTATGGGATTCGATTTGGGGACCCAAGCAAGGAGATTGCAGAAATAATAAAGTAATTTGGCAATTTACAAGTTTACTTACAATTTATTGATCTTTCTCTTTTTGTTCCGTGGTATCGTCAACAATTCTCGGATTCTGGCACTCACACAGTTTCTGGCTCAGAGCTTGCACTTATTTAATACTCTTAATAATTTTCCCTTATAATCTCTTATTTAACGCCAATCGATTTAGCTACCGCTCGATTGTGCGTGCGAGGCACGAGTGAGGCCCTTATCGATCGGTGCGCGGCGGCTCTAGCGTGGCCGGTGGTCCCTCGTCCCTTGCCTATGACCAGTATATCCGCGATTCCGTCGGGGGTCGAGGCTGCGTTTAATATTTCGCGGATCGATCTAGAGATCTATCTCAGCGTAAAAAATAGGTATTTTTTCGGGATTTTTTTTACGGGGATAAAACAATCCGATCGTTTTCAAATTTGCACATGAGTTTCACAAATGCACAAAAAAAATGTATTTTTTTTTAAATTTCAAAGTAGGGAGACCCCTTAATCAACAATGAAAATATACCTCGG
The DNA here is from genome assembly GCA_964034905.1 of Itoplectis maculator. Lineage (NCBI taxonomy): Eukaryota > Metazoa > Arthropoda > Insecta > Hymenoptera > Ichneumonidae > Itoplectis > Itoplectis maculator. The sequence continues at coordinate 133,941 of OZ035865.1, forward strand.
GTAATCTGGAGCCTGGGACAGCCGGAAAATCGTGATGTTCGTTGTGATAGCCGACGTTAAAGGTGATAGCGTTCAACGGGCCGTAGTAGCTGTAGGTTTCGAAGCCCTTTGCGTACATGTAGTGCTCGGATATAAAATGTCCCGCTACGGGATGCAACCCCATGGCCATTACCGAGCCGACGATGAAGTACACCAATACTTTACCACCTGGAAAAGTAAGACAATTAAAAAATCAGGTCCGTTAAGATGGCAAACCGGAAATTAGGATTTGAAATTTCGAATATACCATAATTAGGTGCTTTTTAGGTGCTAATTAGGTGCTAAAGTAAAAAATGTGGTGCTCCTTTATTTTCGCCGGAAAATGAACCTGACCTGATGTTTAGCTAGCGGTCCCATAAATATATAAATGATGAAGGAATATCTTCGTCATGTCAAGATTAGGTGCTTTTTCGGTGCTAATTCGGTAACGAAATAAAAATTGCCTTCTCCTTTTTTTCGTGGGAAAATACATATTTTACTGGGGCCAATAATATTTTTACACGGGACCGCTAGCTTGACGCGAGGCTGGCAGACCTACGGCTAAAAAACAGAAAAACAGAAAAAATCGAAACATCAAAATTTAGGTGCTCTTTAGGTGCTAATTAGGTGCCTAAGTATCAAATTTAAGAAAGTGAAAATGACGGAGGACCAAATTTGTTACTTTGCCACCTAATTAGCACCTAAAGAGCACTAAATTTGGATGTTTCGATTTTTGTTCTATTATTATAATTAGCGCTCACCGAAAAAGTACTATACGATCGCGTCGAAGATCAATTGGATGACCAAATTAACGTATTCGTCTTTCGTCGGCGGTTTTGGGTATACAATGAGCGGCCGAAACGTATAGCCCTGTTGAAAACATCCGATAGAAACCGATAGAAAAAAAAAAAAATCTATCGTATCATGATGTGTTTTTGCCCTGGATTTCCAAATAGCTTCCGGTAGGTTGTAATTCTAATTTCTATCGGATTTTACATACATGTGTTGAATACGTATAAAATCCGATAGAAAAAAATCAGTAGTTGATGTTTCTTTATCTGGAATAGCTGATAGTCTCCAACGCCGATAAAATTCTAATCGGTTTCTATCCGGATTAACAAAAACACGAGAAATATGCGACTGCTTTCTATCGGAAGCTTCATGTACTTCCAGATTTGTGTTATATTGAAGCCTATTATATTTCTATCGTGTTCTCTCTAACGCAAAGATAACTGTCGGTATCAGTATTTTCCAATGAAAAAAGAACCCGTGTGAACTCGGATTGAGTCATACGAAAATGGCTGGAACGTATCTGCATCTATATGGACCTGCAAATTGAATATATCCTTTTCTCTATTATAATTATACTGCGTTTGCCATCTTACAGAGTGGCATGAGGCAATTGTGTTTTCACACAGTAATCCATTGCAAATTCGTATCGGTTGGAATCGGACATTACCTTCGAAGCGGGGTACCTGTGGAAATCGGTTTTGTCCAATCGAAAATGAATAAGTGTGAACTCGGATCGAGCTATACAAAAATGACTGGAATGTATCTGCATGTTTATGGACCTCCAGATTTAAATACACTCATTTTCTTATCGGGATTTAACTGGACACACCACCTTGCAGAATGCCTTAATTGTGTCTTTACACATAGTTGACCCGGATTTGTATTGGTTCGAATCGGCCTTTTCCACCGCAGCGGGGTATCAATAGAAATCAGTATTTTCCAATAAAAACTCGATCCGTGCGGATTCGGATTGAGTTTTTATTGGAAAATACTGATACAAAAATGGCTGTTAAAGCCATTTTTGTATCGTTTAATCCGAATCCGCACGGATTGAGTTTTTATTGGAAAATACTGATTTCTATCCGCGAAACCGATTTCGTTCCATTGAACGAATATATATACATATATATATATATATCCTTTTCTATATAGGGATTTAACTGCAAATTCCACATTTATAAGCCAAATTGGACTCCTACATCATAGCGGGATATCTTTTAGAATTAGCATGAGCATCAGTAACAAAAATCAGTCTGATAATACCAATTTAGAATAATATTTATTTTTTATTATATGTTTGTGAAATTATAAAGAAAGTTAGAAAAGGCTTTACTATTCCGATTCGGACGTGCCTTCGCTGGTTGTATCGCTGCTGCTGCTATTATCCGAGGACTCCGTGGGTGCTACAACAAAAACAAATGTAAAATGAAGTCTCTGGAAAATGTTATCTCATTAGTTATTTAAGGAATCTCAGAGTCAGGAAGGAACTGCACATTTAAGATTATATATTGTCGCCTCCAAATAGACACAATACACAAAACCGTTCTATAAAGGACTATTTTTGTTCATTTTATCGTTGTAATACTGGCATTTTTATGCATAACTTTAAATTTGGAGCACGCAGCTTGCAAGTTCCAACTTGCATCATATTTTTTCTCCTTTCGTTAGGTTGAGCAACCCAGCTTTATGAGTGGACTTCGTTACTTCGAAAATAAGTTAATAAGTATTAGAGGTTTCTTTCTTTTTTCCTTGGTTTTCTGAGCCTCTGGTTTTTTTGTTTTCGGGACTCTGTTCAGATCCGAGATCTTTTGGCCAATGTAATGCGTATACAGGTCCAGTTCTTCCCTTATTTTTTTTTCATCTGATATTTTCCTGTGCTTTTTCAGGTAAAATTCATAGATATCTGAAAATGAAAATCAAATTCAATTTCAATATTTAGTACAATTTGTTTTAATGTTAGTAGCAGGTAGGCATTTGTTCGTTCTTATACGGCTTTATATCTACATAGTATAAACTTCAACATTTATCCGCTGTTTGGCCACGATAAAGTCGGGAATAGTGCCACAATAGTACATCACAAATACTGGTGCGATATTAGTATATTACGATACGAGTTGCGATGAAACTTTATCTCACGAGTGTGAGTTGCTGCACGAGCCAAAGGCGCATGTTGCTATCACACGAGGTGAGGAAAAGTTTCTCGTACGAGTTTCGTATACAATTTTATTTCACAAGTGCGAGAAGTGCGATTTCTCGTATGCGAAGCGAGACGGAGCGTGTGAGAATTAGGCACTCCTCGCACGGAGTGACATAAAGGATGTAGGAGCATCGCGTGCTAGACAATACAACATCTCAAATAAAAAATTCAAAAGAAAAGCACTCGTATATTAAAGTTAATATTGTTACAAATTACGAAGATAATGTCTGATTCAAGAAGAAGATTATTCTTAAGTACTAATTATGAAAACATGATGGAAATTGTCACTTACCACGTACAGCGAGGGCCTTTGCGGGATCCAATGACGGTTTCGGTTCCGCCTTCGTCCTGTTGGACATTGAGCCGGTGATGCTCGATGTTTTGAGCGTTTCGATGCCAAATATCGCAACGGCTATGTTCTTTACAAACATACCGAAGGATCTCGCGTTATATACGGCGTTATTAAAAGTGCTGCACGGCAGCCATACATCTTGACCACAGTGGATCTGCAACAATTTATTATCGAAAAATGTTTATTACCGCTATGCACGGTGAAACCGATCCAACCAAAAATGACCAAATAGTGCGAAAAACTCAACAGATCAAATTTTTATATTTATTTTTATTAAAAAAAGTTTGGTGAACCGGTAATTTATTAAACAATTTTTTGTATGAATTTTTTTTTATAACAATTTGGAATACTTATTATACGAAATCAATCTCTTTTGCTTAATTATTTGATTTTTTCCTCTCACTTAATTTCTTCACGTTTTTATATCCTCAAGAAGTATTTGAAATATTATCGTAATTTTCACTTTTGAAGGCATTGAACATCGTTTCACGTAGAGCTACCTTAATTCCTTAATACAGATACACGCTGGGCCAAAGCCAGTCGATGCCCGCAAACATGAAGGTCACGGAATGACCGTTGCAGAACGTAAACAAAGCCGGCCGGCCGGGCGGCGGGTCTGCCGGTGCGCGCTACCATGGGTGTAAACAAAGTAGCCGAAGCGCGTTCACGCGGCGACCGTTAACACAGCCCGTCGGTCTCTTCGAAAGTTGAAAAGTTGATTTTCACTTTAAAAATATTTCATCCGCACTTTCATAAGTTTTCGAAAAATGAGAGCGAATTGCAAACACTTCTCGACAATATAAAAATCTGAAAAAATCATACATATTATAGGTGCTGAAAAGATTAATATGGCATAATAATTCCAAAATGTTATAAAATTAAGCATTCACGATCCGCACGTCATTATTGTCAAAATTTTAATATGTAAACTGTAACGTAACGTAATCTTCTCGACTCTGATATAGAATTGTTGCCTGATAGTTATGGAAAAGTGTAAGAATGAATATTTATATTGTCCACGAATACCAGATAATGGCGCGAGCCCGTCATCATGACACAATATCTCACGCGCGATTTACGAAAAAAAAAGTATAACAGATAACTGAGTCCTTACCGGCAGAAGCGTTGATTGTCTATTTTCTCGCAGTGGACACTGCAGAACACTCGTCACTCGACAATCACCGATACGTCGACACAGTGCGGCAATGCTCGATCTCCAAACTTAACACTCGATGACTTGATCGATGAATGCGAACTATCCGTGTGCACGACACCAACTGACGAATCTATGGCGACGCTGTCTCCCTCCTTCGCAGCGGTAGCCAATCGCACGCACGGTGCTGTGGCGCCACTGCGTCGCAGCGGTCGTCGATTTTCTATTGGATTGAATCGGTAAATCCCGTTGTGCAGTGTCCAGTTTCAATGAAGATTTGGTTTTTGCTTCCTTATAGACGAATTAAAAATTTGTTCCCGTCCCAACTTTTAAAAATATTTTGTATAGCTAGTACAATTACTAAAAAAAACAAGCACTCGTGTCGTAATATACTATTATTTCACTCGGTGCAATAATGAATGTTTTACGCACGCGAAGAACGCAGAACATACACCGTGTGAAGTAAACATTTGTAGTATACTCGATGGAAAAATCTTTTTATTTCACTCAGTGTGTAAAATGCGATTTTACGCACGCGAAGCGTGCGGGAATTCGCATTTTCACACCTCGCGATGTAAAATTTCGTACGATTCTCGCGCAAAAAACATTTTCTTGACTTGCAAAACTTGAAAACTTACACGCGTCAGAAACCGTTTTTTCTCACTACTATCGTAATGCACTATTTCCTCAGAAAAAGTTTTGCTACACTTGTAATCCTAATTACTATTTTCACTGCGGTATTCATGTCAAATTCTTACAGTTCATACAATAAATAGTTATCGTAGATGTGTTGAAAAAGAAAACGTATCGGACCTTTGTGTAAAATATCCCTTCTCCAATCCTTTTAAACGTCACGCCCCGTCCCCCCACCTTACCACTGTATCATGTGTTAACTCAGCGTGCTGTGACAATAAAGATGCATATTCATACCTGTGGAATATACAGTAAGGGTAATCAAAAAATATATATTCAATACCTTTTGATTTATCGTAGACGGGTTACACATTAACCAGACAACTGCATTAACCAGACAGATTAATCAGAGGACTGCAAACCCCAGATAGAAAACGGTAGATCCTAATAGAAACGGATTGATCGGTTATATTGGTTTCTATCGGTATTTATCGGATCTATTCAATACGCAGATACAATGGATACTGTTGATTTTTCTGTAAATTCGACACAGATCCTGTAATTCCGGTAGAATTATCGGTAAAAACGAAAGGTATTTTATTGCATGAAATGTTCATTACTTTGATTATATTTCTAAAGTAATTATTTTTTCAGTTGATTATAGAAGTAAAAATTTGAAATACCATTAAATTCAAAATTTGTTGAAAATAATTTCGGTTTTGCTTCTGTATATAGAAAGGTTTGTCTGTTTACATGATATAGAATTTATTAAGTTCGCAATTTTCCCAGTTTAATATTTTCAAAATTAAAGCAAAAATGTAAAGATATTCTTGAGAATTTTCACTAAAAAATGCAAACAATGAGATTATAATACATGAGGCATTCCACATCATGGCCACTTCAAAACCTTAATATCTTGAATTTTTGTGCAATTGACGTATGCTGTACTCTTTGAACCAAAAATATTGATATGTATTAAATTTATGTTGGCATTGATAGGGGTGACATTACAGGAAAATGCGATTTTTGCTTGTTTTTCTCTCTCTGATTTTATTACATGGATATAGTGTGTCGGAGCGAAAAATGGCTAAGAACAAATTTTGTTGTGTTTTTCGCAAGGATACACAGTCTACGATGGTCAAGTTCTGATTAGCAGACTGTGTATCCTCGGGATATACACAGTCTACATTTTTTGTCGCGAATTACAGCCTCGAAGAAAAATACATTCAACCATGGAAAAAATCAGAAGGAATTTCTGATTTGAAATATTGGAATCTTACATAACGTATTATATCGCTTGAAAGTGCGAATATTTTGTAAATAAATATTGAGAAATATACTCGCATTATATAACATTTTTATTTCAAATTTTGCAGGCATTTTTGTTCCATTTTTTTTTGCTGAGCCTTTAGATTGAATTTCTCCATCTGGAAGAAGACGAATTCCTTTTGAAAAAAGTTTGAGGAATCCAAAAAAAAATATTTCAAATTTAAAAAAAATGTCATAATCGCCCAAAAATCGATTTACATTTTTAAAATAGTTTTTTTTTTTCATTAAAAATGTAAAATCTTGCCTTGTAACATTTTTTTTCGTCATCCTTGCGACAAACACATCAAAATTTGTTGCTAGCCATTTTTCGCTCCGACACACTATTTCCATGTAATAAAATCAGAGAGAGAAAAACAAGCAAAAATCGCATTTTCCTGTAATGCCACCCCTATCAATGCCACCATAAAGTTAATACATATCAATATTTTTGTTTCAAAGTGTACTATAGCATATGTCAATTATTAATGTCAAGATATTAAGGTTTTGAAGTGGCCATGTTGATGTGGAATGCCTCATATACAAGGTGATTCTTTTGACCTGGACTTTTTTTATACCTCATAAAATAAGCTTTTTCGAGAAAAAGTTGTCAAACAAAAGATGCAGGGTTTAGAGGGGGACATCTGAAAGTGGTATTGAACTTAACCTCGAATCGAATTTTCAAGGTCCAATCGTGGTCAACTTTGTTTTTATAATAGAAACCTATCTTTTTTTTTTTATTGCAAATTCATAATTTAGATGAAAAAATACATAACTTTTGTAGGAAACCTTTTTTTTACAAAACGTCAATTGATATTAAAAATAATTAACGTAATTTTTAAGATTTTCAATTATTTTTTACTCGAAAACTAAAGCTTTGATAAAAAAAATAGCTTGAGATAAAAAGCATTTTTTCGGTCGACCCTGTCGATAACCGGTGGAATGCCCATATATATTTATAACTCCTTAATTTTTTTACAAATTCTGATGGCTTAAAGAAACATAGAAGTTAGATGTATGAAATCAAATATCCTGAAAAAATAAAGCAAGTGTCACTTTTTGCGATAATAAATAAAAATCGGCTTTATAATTATATCATTATCTGGAAAATGTGGAACATTTCTCATCGGTCTGTATTTACACTGTATAGAGTATAGTGGCAAAACCTAATAGATTCGACATCAAATATATGCCCGTACACTTTTGGAATTAACCTATAGTTTTCGATAAAAATTAAAGGTACTATAATTCCATTAGAAAACGGACGTACAGAATATGGGAATTGCATTTAAAATCCACTAAATGTATATCACATACCAATCGGGAATCCCTGATAAATGCAAGTCAAAATATTTATTCTTCCAAGTTTGGAAATCATCATAGAATATTGTAGCTCTTCTAACTGTTATTCCACATAAAAAATCAGTGTGCAAAAGCCGATTGTCACATATACAATGCCAACTGGAAGTACGTATTAATGCGTGTACAGTAACTACATTTCTATCGGAATGCAGTGTGTTTTTGCCCTGCATTTCCCAATAAAATATGTTACATAAACATTTCTCATCGGTCTGTACTTACCAGTAAGGCGAGATAAAACGTGTTAGATTTAATAAGTTTTTGCAGTTCGGATCGGATAGAAAATAACAAATGCAAATGCCATGTCAACACTTATAGACTTTCAACTGAGAGAATCTATTAGAAACATATAACTTCAAAAGATGTGGAAATACTTATAGAAAATGATTCGGTTTTAAACTGCAATTGCTGATACCAGTGTACACGTATGTGCAATCCTGATTAGGTCGGTTAAGTCATCACTCTGCAATATCGAATACAATCCTATAACCATAGAAAGTAATAGAATCTGATACATTCTGTATCAGGTTCTGCTTATAGATTGTGAGTACCAATACATCCCGATGAATCCCGATAGCCGACGAAAAAACAATTTTTTTTTAACTGATAGACCAGATAGAAACTGATAGATTCCTGACACACGTCTATCGCAACCTATCGGAATCTATCGGACCTTTTCGACAGGGAGAAGAACGGTTGAAGCAGAACCCAGCAAAATTTGCCCGCAGTTGTGCAGAATAATTTAGCCTCCAGCAGTGTCGGCAAATCTGTGTCGATCACTTCGTCGCCTTGGTACTGTTGGTAACACGGAAAACAGTTGTAAATTTATATATTTTTGTAACAATGAATGATATAACTGAGAAAAAAATGGAAGAAAATGAAGGTAAATCTTTGACGATTGGACTCACTCTGTGATGTTCCAGGTGATATTCCTTGAAGCTAATGGACACAGGAAGTCCTATTGGTAAATTTGCGAAATATCCAAACCACCTATTGGCTCTAGGTCGCGAATGTCCAAACGCGAGTCCGTGCGCAATTTCGTGAACAGCTGCGGAGGAAAAAAAAAATAAAAACGAACGTTTGTTTAACGATTGAGAAAAATGAAAGACTGAAAATTGCAGCAACGTGGAAAATGATGCTTACCTAACATAAGGGAATGATTGATGACGCCTCCGAAGCAATAAGCCATTAGAAAGAGCATAGGATAAACTTAAATCCTTGACTATAAACATTGAGATGCATTGTACGAGATTCCGCATCGATTAAGCCCTAAAAGAAGTCATTTCGGCAGAAAATAAAAAAAATGCGGCCAACTTCAGGATAAGTTTTGTTTTTGATATTATAAAAAAACTAATTACTATCAATCATTGATATTAGGCTATCAATCAATATGAAACGACTATCAATCGATATCAATTAGGTAGAAATCGAAAGGCCAAAGTGTGCCGGTCAACTTCACGGAGGTCGGTTATCCGCGCCCCCGTGACACACACGTTACCGACCGGTGTCGGTAACGTGAGACGTGCCACCGTCTTTCAGCCGCGAGAGGTCTCTACGCGCGCCTCACTCGCAGCGCGCAACGCTCGAGTACGTCCGCCGCTCTATCGGTCGATGCGGTCGTCGCGATCAATGCCCTTCGCGCTCAGCTGTTCGCCGCCAGTCCCTGCTGCCAAATCGCGACGCGTGCTACTACAAGGGGGTGTCGCGCGCTCAGCACTCGGAATCTGTTTTCCGTTCTTTTCTCGGGCTGCTTTCTTCACCTCGGGTTCATCGTGTTTGGTGTTAAAGTGAGACCAGGGCGGTCCCACGGATCGACCTCTACGTTATTCACAGTGCCTGGACTCGCCGATATCGGACACGGTAAGTCTTTTTATATTTTTTTAATCACGCAGCTCGTACGTCGAGAGTACACTTTCTCTCCCGAGCTCCTTTCCCGCGTGCTATTTCCCCGGCCCTGGTGTCCTGGCAACCCCCCATTCCCCCGTCTACACTCGTCCCCGATTTCCTGGTGGTGATTCTCTTCTGATCCCAACCGGGCTCTCACGAGGCTGGGATTTCATGGCGTTGAAGTTTGCATCGTTGGAATGCAACGAAAATAATTTTTTAAATGATACCAACGACTCGAAAATTATTTTAGCGATTCTTAAACGTTAGTATATAAGCATCAATCGTTATAATAATTTTGTATACCCAATAGGATCCTTTGGGTGCGTTAGAATAATTTTTCTTTTTTATTTCCGTTGCTTTCCAACGATGCAAACTTCAACATAATGGGATTTCGCTGCAGGGCGACGATAATCGCGTGTCGCCGCTGGCTTCCGGATGGCGGATGCACGGTCTCGCTCCTTCGCTAACTAGAGCCTTCTCCACAACGTTGCGGGTGGGGATCAAAATAACGAATGACCAAAAAGCGAATGGCCAAAATAGTAGCGAATTTAAAACCAACGAACGTTCAAATCTAGAATGATCATCGCATTACGGAATTCACTATTTCAGCCATTCGTTATTTTGATCACTCGCAGTTTTTTGACCCCACATTTTATTAAAATTCAGTTAAAATAGCATATATTCAAGTTAGCGAATGACTAAAATAGCAAATTTCGTAATGGTGCGGTTATATTCTAGATTCAGACGTCCATCATTTTGAAATTAGTTATTTTGGCCATTCGCTTTTTGGTCATTCGTTATTTTCATCCCCACCTGCAACGTTGTAAGTCATGAGAATTTTGTGTGATTTTAGGGTAAAACTAAAAGTCACGTGGACTTTGCGTGACCTCAATATGTTCACTAAAGTCACGGCGTGACTCCAGACACGGCGAATACAAAACTGGTCAGTTATGGGAATTACCGGAAAAAGTGCATTCGGGCACCCGGCAGCCGCGCCGCAGCATCTGTCAAGTGTCACCTGGTTTCGCCGGTCAGTGAACTCGATTCAAGCGTGACTCGAGTCTCCCGGATTTCGGGATGCGCCGTTGTCTCTCAAGCGACCGCAATTCCCGAAGACGTTGAAGACGAGCGTGATCTCGACGTAACGTCGTAATTTTTCGGTGAGTACCAAAATTTTCCATAATTCGTTTGCTCGTTTCGTCACTCAAAAAGCCACAGATTTCACCTTCTCGCTTTGATCTGTCCAGACTCTGCGCTCGTCCGAGTAGATTGAACAATTAAATCCGACATGGAGAAAGATAAAAAGCTTTATCGTGCTATGCACAAGCGGATGGTATTCGCAGATAGATGCAAATTGCTATTTGAGGATCGTGGCGAGAGTCTCTACTGCAGGATATGCCACTGCGCAGTTCGTCGAGACGCGATAGATGAACACGCACTGGAGCGCAAGCATCGGCCATGGTACAACGTTGACAAACCAAAATCCAAACTGTTCTATCTCAATCGTATAGTTAAAGCCGAAATAGTCTTCTACTGTATTCTGTGCGAGAAGCTGCTGGACTATTGGGACACCGCGTACGATCACACGGAAGAGGCGGACCATCGACGGCGCACGCAGATGTTTGGCCCAGCCGTGGACATACCGTGCGTACCGTCCAACCACTATGGGTGTCCGGTAAACCAAACGATCGTCGCTGGGCAGAATGCAACTATCGACTGCTTGGCCTGCGCCGAAGTTGGATTGAGACCGTGCGACATGAAGGAGCATATTAGCACGACGAGGCACAAGAAGAACGTGCCAATGTTTAACGCCAGCTTCGTCGCTGAGGCTAAGGCAAGATGGAGCCTGGCGGAAGGAGAATCACTTTTGGATGCCTCGGAAGGTGCGGGTACGATTTCCGCGTCCGCAAACCCGGATCGACGCGAGAAAGTTCAGGTCCCCGGCGCCAGCAGCGGCACGATCTCCAATTTCAGTCTGCGACCGAATTTCGACGAGGCGATTTCGGGGATACGGGACGACGCCGCCGCGCGCAACCGAGACACCGGCGGGACGAGAGGCCCGGAGCCGTCGGCCGGCGGGGAGGTCGCCGAATCGCCGCGCGAACCACCGCCGCAAATGCACCACGTCGAACCGTTGAACTTCATCGTGAGCAGCGCGAGCGACCTGTGCAAGTCGATAGCCGGCAACGACAAGCAGCGCAAGCGAAAGAACGCCAGACGCGACGGGGGCGACAACAAGGAGCCGAATCCCTACTGCGTCATCTGCTACGCGGAGATTCCCGGTGCGCTCGCGGTGACGGATCATCTCCTCGGAAAGCGACACAGAGTGGCGCGCGAGAAATACGGCTGCGACGAGATACAACCGATCGACGGCGAGCACTACTTCTGCATGGCGTGCGACTGCACCGTCGCCGGCTTCGCCAACGTCTGTCGTCACGTCGCGAGCAGTGCGCATCTCGGCGGTCTCGTCGGTCGCCCGCCGGTGCCGGCGAACCCGCGCGACAACGACGCGAACGACGGCGAAGTGACGACGAGCGGCGGCAGCGGCGGAAGCAGCGCCGAGCAGGCGACTCGCGTATCGAAGAGCGACTGCCTCGCCTGTATCTACGTCGTCAAGCAAAACTCGAAGAAGTCCTTCTGTCGGATCTGCGACGACGCGCAACAGTTTCCCGTCGCCACGAAGCGCATAAACGAACACGTGGCGTCGCCGCGCCACAGAGACGCGCTCGCTCGTTACGGCTGTGACGAGATAGTCGCGCGCGACGACGGCAGCTATCGCTGCGAGTGCTGCGACCGCGAGCTCGCCAACGTCGAGGCCGTGCATCTTCACGTCCGGGACAAGCGCCACGCGAGCTTCCTCGTCAAGATCTGCCCGACGAGCAGCAACAGCAGCAGCAGCAGCAGCAGCGTGGCGGCGGTCCAGCGAGACAGCGGGAGCATCGAGAGTACGCCGCAGCCGACGACGGCGCCGCCCGAGTTCCGCGGGAATTTCCTCAGCGGTTACATAGCGCGGCAGATCGACGAGTCGTCGCAGCAGCGCGGAATGATATGCAACTTCACCGTGACGCCGGACGACGACCGACCATCGGCCAACAACGACGTCGGGACTCGAAGTTTCGTCGATGGATTTTACTTCGGCGACAACGTCGAGGCGGCGGCAGTGTCCCGGAAATGGCTGAGCGCGGGAACGGGAAATCGAAGGAGCACCCTCGCGTTCCGCGACAGCGTGGAGATACCGATACCGGAAATTCGCGCGCCGGCGAACAAGTATCGCTGCACCGTGTGCGGCTCCGGTCACGAGGACAGTACGCGACTTCACGTTCACACGGCGAGTCACTACACCGAGGAATTTGCAGTCGTCCGGAGGACGCGAAGGGACGACGAAACGACGACGACAACGACGACTACGCTCGACGCCTTCCCGACAAATCATCCGGAGGAGATCGAGACCGGAGAGACGTTTTCGGCGAACGACCTCGGCGCCGAGTCGTCCGTCGCCTCGGACTGTCCCGAAGACTCGTCAGGCCGACTGTCACGTCCGCAGACACCGAAGAAAATCGTCAAGGACGGGAAAACCGGTCCGGCGGCATCGAAGCGCTCGTGGAAGGTCGCCGACATGTGGAAAGTCGCCCAGACTCTGGACTTCGCCGACGACCATATCTACGAACTGTCGGACAAGCTGCGCGAGCTCGAGTTCGGGCTGACGCTGGCGCTGCTGGTGGACACGTCGGAGATCTACTGCCTCGTCTGCAGGTAGGGTTGCTGCCGGCTTACATTGTATCCTAAAAGTGTTGAACTTCTGGCTGCTTAAGGGGGGGGGGGGGGGGGGGGGGGTAGGGTTAATTCGTGCAAAAAAGGCACGTTTTTGTGAATTTTTTTTTGACGACACTGTTAAAATCTATTCAATAAAACCAATTGTACATCAAAGTATAACATTCGAAGAATATTGTGTAATTTTTTCATGAAGAAATATTTAAAAATACAGCAATGGCGGCATTTACTCGGAAGCGTCTCGGAAAAAAGTAGAATTGCGGTGCCCATCAGAACTCGGTACTGGATCATCCGAAATTAAAAAACCAAAGTTCATTCGTTAGGTAATCGTTTTCCCCAGGTAACGCGGAAGAGTTTTTTTCGAAATTTTGATTTTTCAATTTTTGGGAACACTTTAAAGGGAAAATCGCGATTTTTCGGAAAAAATCGGCTATTTTGCAATTGTGAAATAAAAAATATTAATAAATTCGAAAAAAACTCTTCCGCGTTACCTCGTAAAACATGTACAGAACAAGTATGCAAAAATTCAAAAGGATCGGTGCAGCAGTTTTGACGGTACGATGGGCACCGACTTTGAAAACGTGAGTTGTGGGAAAAACGCTTCAAAGTCGCGCTCGGGCCGGGCGGTACAGCAATCCGCGAGAATAAAAATATTCATAACGTCGCCAATTTTGCTCCGATTGACTTGAAAATTTGACACAATATTCTTGAGGTATTATGCATTCGGTAAAAAATATAAAATAAAAATGCCAAAAAAAAAAAATTTTAATACCCTACCCCCCCCCTTAAGGCTTTCTTTAATCTTTCTTGCTGCAGTGATATACCACTGTAGAATTTTCGAAAAATCAATGTTTTTTTTTTTTTTTTTTTTTTTTTTTTGCTCTAAAAGGTCCCTTGGGACCTCACAAATGATGTCCCAAAAGATTATGGCCGCGATAAATTTCTAAGCACTGGATTTTCGAATTTTGGTGCGCGGTCGCCTGGTGCGCAGCATCCTAGGAAGACAAACTTTAAATGCGTTTATCTCAAAACTACTTTTTTCAAGCTGGCCGGACCGATTCCTCGAACAGTTATGTTCCGATTCACTTGCAATTTTGCACATACATATCTTAAAAAATACATTGTTTTCGACACTACGTAGAATTTTTTTTTAGCCTTAGTTCATTTGTTATTAACAATTTTGTAACGATTTTTTAGACAAATTTTCCGTACTTTTCACTTTGAAAGTGCGCCATTTTGTTAAGAATGCAAATATCGAAAAAAATCCTACATAGTGTCAAAGACAATGTATTTTTAAAGATATGTGCAAAATTTCAAGCGAATCGGAACGTAATTGTTCAAGCAATCGGTCCGGCCGTGGAGCGCGGAAAAACGGAGAAGTCATCGCAGAAACGCAGCACAACCGCCATTTTGTTACGAATCGCTTAAAAAAAGTATTGTATACAGTCACTGACATATATGATAAACACCCGTTTTTTAAATCTTGATATACATTGCCGTTTTACTGAAAAAAATTCTCGAAAACAGCCTTTTTTTTTTTGGGCTTCATAACCCCTTAACTCTGTTTGCTTAACCGTATATATGAACGGGGTTAACCAGCCGGAACTTCATAACTTTTGGTCTTGTTAACTCTGTTCTCTTAACCCTGCATATGAACAGGATTAAACGAACAGGGTTTAATCCCATGCAGGATTTAAGCAACCGGAACTTCATAGTTGGCTCCGTTAATCCGCGCCACTTAACCCCGTACATAAACAGGGTTAGGCAAACGAAATTAAGCAGTCGGAAATTCATTAATTTTGGGCACCCTGTATAATAACAAATAAAGAAATGTAGATCGATCTGGAAGTGAATTTATCAATTCGGCGGATTAATCGTTCCAAAAATCGATTAATTGGTCACGAAAGGATACATTTTTCGATTAATCGATTAAAAAAAGGGAACTCTATCTGCAGGAAGCTCGTTCGCTGCAGCCTCGACGACTACGCGGATCATCTGTGGAGCGTCGATCACTGCGATTATCTCGAGGAGATGGAGGCGGACAACGAGCTGTTCAGCGACTTTGGCGATCAGCACAGCGACCTCGCACTCGCGAGCGAGTACATGCAGGAAATTTCTGAGGACACGGTGCGTTGCGTCATATGCGAGGTGGATGTCGCGAACGACGATCGCGCCCTCGAGTCGCACATCAATCGCGAGGTTCACGAGCGAAAGTGCGAGGACGCGCGTGCCGCCGCGAGGCGTTGCTACGAGGAGATGGCGCAGCGCTCGCGATGCGACTGGTACAATGTGAATAAATACTGGTGCGTCGCGTGCGAGTGGAACAGCGATAACGAGGTGAACTTCGCAGGTAGAGTTGTACAATGGCAGTTTTTTTTTGTTCGTCGCAAATATCGTCATTTTTTAAGAGCCAAGTATTTTTCACCTACGATTATTCATACGAACGTTTCATTTCGTCGGAATTGTATAGTTTAATTAGCCGATAGTTATTGCTGTCTTAAGGATGTTGTTCCACAGCTTCGCACTAGTCAAATGAGTGCTGATTTTTTAAAACGATTTTTGCGTAGTTTTATGCAACTGTTCACTATCGTGAATGGTGATTTGTATTGCCAGGTGTGTTCTTGACTAGGGAAAAATTAATTGCAATGTCTTTGCAAAAATATTAACCGCTTTACGCAAACGTTTGAAAAGGTAACTTTCCTTCAGTTTTTCCAAAGAATAAACCGCGTTTGTTTGCTCACCTTGAATGTTTCACGGCTCATTGCCTTTCTTCAAAGATGCTTTATGAATTTGCCTAATAAATAATTTACAACATTTGCCGTTCAAAAATGGCAGCTTTTTATGTACTCATCGACAAAAACCTTTTATGTAAACAAACGGGTGTTTTTTTATTCAACGGAAAATGTTACTAATTATTTATAAGGCAAATTCGTAAAGCATCTTTTAAGGAAGACAATGAGCTGTAAAAAGTCCAAATCGAGCAAAAAACACGGTTTATTCTTTGAAAAACCTGAACGAAAAGTACCTTTTCGAAAAATTGCGTAAATCGGTTATAATTTCTGCAAATCCTATGCAATTTAATATATCCCTGGTCAAGAACATTCCTCGAAATACAAATCACCATTCAAAATAGTTAACAGATACATAAAACTATGTATAAAATATTTTTAAAAATCAGCCCTCATTTGACTAGCGTGCAGCTGTGTAACACCCTTAAAGCTTTCTTATATGATATTTTCATTCCAAAAATCTTTCATTATTATATAAGATTTTTCAGATTTTTTATTCTTTTACGATTTATGCCTCTCGAATCTAAATTTTCGCTGATAATCTGATCATATTCAATAAAATCCGGTTCTTTTCAATCCGGTCATATTCAATAATATTCGATCTCATTCAATAACAGACAGTTTTCCAGACAACGTGGTTTATACTTTTTTTTTTAAGTCTCGTTGTTATAGGAACAGAACAGCTCTGTAAAGTTGACCATACAACTTCAATTTAAAAAAATTATATAAGATAAAAATGTAATAAATGACAAAAATTACGTAACGTCGGTAAAAACAATCGGTGATAGTCGGTTACCCAGTTTATATTGGGTAATAACTCTCATTCTTTGCTCGTCATCTGACAGTCACGTGACGGTAACAAGCCTAAAAACTGACCGATAACAATTTGACTGCATCTG
The DNA here is from genome assembly GCA_964034905.1 of Itoplectis maculator. NCBI lineage: Eukaryota > Metazoa > Arthropoda > Insecta > Hymenoptera > Ichneumonidae > Itoplectis > Itoplectis maculator. The sequence goes on from OZ035865.1 coordinate 151,096, forward strand.
ATCTCTGTTCGCAGGGCACCTGAGGGACGCCGCGCACAGGAGAAAGACCAAGAATCTCGGTAAACGGATGATGTTCGATTTTTGCGCGAGCTGCGCGCTTCTCTGGTACGGATTTCGTTGCACGAGTTCGTATCACAGCGAGCTGAAGTCGCACAAGTTATACAAACGGGACGGTCACTGCGTGTTCACGGACCTACCGGTGAACGCGAAGCGTCTTCTCGCCTCGCCGGACGAATTTGTCAACGAGAGGATCCAGCAACAGGATGCGACTAGTGCAAACGAGAGCGCGAAGGAGGCGCTGCTGATCGGCGACCTCGAGCGAGCGGTGACGGTGAGGTTTCCGCGGGCCCGAGCTTATCCCTTCGGATCCAGAGTCTCCCGGCTGGGCGCGTCCGACTGCGACGTCGACGTCTTTCTCGATTGCCGTGAGTTCCGATGAGCAGTGGACATTTTTCTTCGACACACCTTTCTGTCGGTTACATGACAAAACGCCCTAGCGACAAAATATCCCGTAAAAATTTCCGACGGCGAAAGATTAAAAAAAAAAAACTATATGTGAGGCATCCCATTTGAAGCGGGCCACCCCAATTTTGAGCTGTCTTCAAAAATGTTCCACGCACAAAAATGTGTAAATGTGTAAAAATTTTCCACGAACTATTTCAGATTTTTAAATCTTACTGTTTAACGAAATTGTTACAGTGGTTATTTTTTATTTTACTTTGATTCGCTCTATCTCTAAAACTATCCGTTGCACAAATACATGTGTTGCGATGAAAGTTTAGGTATTTAAATGTATTTTATAATAACATTTTTTTTCATAATTTTTCGAATGATTTTCAGTCTTTTTTGGGCAAAAGAAGTCGTACAATTTTTTTCCATGAGAGGGACCATTTTGATTTTTTTTTTAAATTTGTTCCATACTTCGTTATCACGTTGACAAGATGCACAAAAATGTGTAAAGCGAAAATTTTCTCAGTTAGTAATGAATTTTAACGGGTTTTCCCTTTAAAAACACTATATACCGTACTAAAGCCGAAATTGTCTTGAACAAATGTTGAAAATGAACGGTATATCATTTCGTACCCTTCCTGTCTTCTCATGTCGCTCGAACGATTAAAATTCTGGTACGAGTTACATTTTTATTCGACGTCGACGGTCGTTGACGATGGCATTATTTTCGCAGGAAACGTTTACGACGGCAACGTCGCGATGAGGTCCGATCTGCTGTTCTTCATGAACGGAGTGGATCAGTGCCTGAGCAATTTGCCGCAGCTGTGGGACGTTGAGGAACGCCTGTCGGAGTGCCGATCACCGATAATCCGAGCCTCGCACAGGGCCACGGGACTGTCCTGCGATATTTCCTTCGAGAACGGACTCGCCGTTGAAAACACGAAATTAGTAAAGTAAGAAAACTTGTTTTTTTTTTTTTTTTTTTTTTTTTTTAGGGGAAACTCACGTTAGGAAGCTCATTTTCACTGATTTTTTAGGATTTTTTTTTGGTAGGAAAGACTTATAAGAATTCGATAAAATTTGAACAACATTTTATTCATATTTCGAACAACTTTTGTGATTTCCTTCAGTCGGATCTGCCCCTCCCCCCCCCCCTTAACGCAATTTCTCGGTTTATTTAGTTCTGCTGATGTTTTTGGTATTTCCGTCGTGTCCCTGATTTACTCTGACGTGAATACTCGTTGCAGGGCCTACAATCAGGTATTCCCGATGTGCCGCAGGATAACGGTGTTCCTCAAGCAGTGGCTTTCCGACTGCGATCTCTCGGGATCCGACAAAATCACGAGTTACGCGCTCTACTGGTGGGTCATTTTCTATCTGCAGAGGGAATCGATACTTCCGAGCGTTGCGGATCTGATCGCGATGAGGCGGAGATCGCACATCGTCGCCGGTATGCCAATTTATCCAATGCGTGTTTCATTTGTTAACCTGCGATAATAGTTTTTTTAGTTAAGGCAGTATGAGCGACATGACTGATGTCGCATAAGTTCGAGGGAGAATAAGACAGAACGATCTCTTCTAGATGAGATAAAAATTTTAAAAAAAATCAAGGATATAGAAGATGCTGAAATAATAATTTTCGATACAAGTGCGATGGAACTTTTCCGAGAAGAATCTTCCGAGTTGAGAAAAAGTTTCCCGCACTTGCTCAAACAAAATTTTATATCACGCAAGTGCGATTTCGTCCATGGCGTGTCATAGTTTATTTTTCTTCATTTTATTTTGGCACAATAATGATTCGAAAATGTTATTAACAAATTAAATAAATAATCGTGTAACAAATTTTCCGGCTACCCAAGTTTGTTTTGGTATGAAAATTGTTTGTTTATTTTTCTAAGTATTTATGGATTTTTTCAGAATATTTTTCTGATTTTTAATTCTATGATAAAGTAATGCTATTTTTAAACATCACACAAAATTCATCCGTTTCAGAAAAATAAACATCATTCTCATTTAAAAAAAAAAAAAAAAAAAAAAAAAAAAGTTTGCCGAGTAGTTTTTTGCACAATTATTTATCTTAGTCATTTGTTAATAATCTTTTTTCAATTATTGTTGTTTCAAAATAATCTTCCATATACATGATTCATTTTTTAGAATTTTATCTCATCAAGAACTGTTTGTAATTCCATCTCATTTTCCCTCGATCTTATCCGACTGCAGTCATGGCACTCATACTAAATTAAATAGCAGTCACCAGTTCAAATGCACGATACTTCTCTGCCGTAGGTTGGGAGGTCGGTGTGACCTACGACTTCACCTACAACGAGGAGTTTAGCGATATGCCGCTTAAGGATTTTCTCATAAGATTCTTCACCTTCTACGCGGACTTTGACTTCCGTTACGACGTAGCCTGTCCGCTGCTCGGCGAAGTGGTGAAGAAGCGAGACTTTCTCGTAGCCGCCTGCTTGCCCAAAGAAATGAGACTCTACCAAGCGCACATGAGGAGCCCTGGCAAGCCCGAACCGTTGCGAATCGACTCGGCTATGTGCATCCAGGATCCCTTCGATCTTCAGCACAATCTCACCAAAGCTGTGAGCAAGGTTAATCTCAACCGATTTCGTAAATGCTGCGCTAGGAGTTTGGAACTCTTATGGTCGTCACAAACTTAGCTGAGCTAAATATTATAAGATCGCAAAACCTCGCATATGTGATTCTTTATCACAGTACAGTGTTTTTAAGTATGCCGTCAATTTTTTATGGCATTTTCGATAAATCGGCTTGATTTATACTGCGAGTAATTGTTACGGATTTGCCAAAGAAGCCTTAAGATAGCGTTAGGCCGGGAAACATGAGTAACACATTGATGACTGAGCTGTGATATCTTCTAAAAAGGCTCATGTTTGCCTTAGATTTAAGTCTCAAGATATATCGTTGGCAAAAAAGTACTGAAAAAGAAGATCAAACACTCGTTTCTTTTTCCGTACTTTAGTCGACAAACATTGTTATGGCAGATAATATATTTTTATAAACGTCGATCGAGAACGGTACGTTTTTATACGGGTTTACGGACGGAAACGAACGTGGTACATCCTACGCTGATTAACGATGATTCGTAGTTGAAATTTAAGAGAGATGTTATGTGAATATAAGTGAATCGGCGTCAGTACGAATTTCGGTCAAAAACTAAGAGAACATGTAAAAAATCGTATATTTCTGAATCTCCCAAAACCAATATGGCCGCACGAAACGTCAACAGAGCCTTTGCCTGCAAGATTTAATCGTTTTAGGAAATTAAACTTGCCAAATCAAACCGTACCGTTGCCGATTCTTTGTAATGTTCTCTATATTCCAGTACCTGTGAAATGTCGATTACGGTAGTTGTAGCGCGCAACGGTGCTTAATCTCCGTAAAAGTTAAATTGAGATAGAATTTCGGACACTTTTTGATGGAATACAAATCTGAAAAAAATTAAGTATATAGGAGATGTTCAAGAGATTGATTTCGTTTAATACTTCCATAATGTTATTAACAAATTGATGAAAAAAAAAAAGTTCAACAAATCCGCCGTTTTCCAAACTGTTTTTTCAAATAAAAATGATTTGTTAATTTTTCTGCATGCTCATGACATTTTTCAAAACTTTTCTAACTTTTGAAAATTGATTTTTTTTTTACAATTTTGAGCTGTATCTCTGAATCTACTTAATCAACCGTGCGGAAACTTCTTGGGTGTAATAGGTTCTATGACAAACACATGTCCAAAGATCATGAATGTTCACACATTTTTCACGATAAAAAAAATCCATAAAATGCATTTGTCAAAAAGTACAACAAATTTAGAAAAAATTCATAAGTATGCAGAAAAATGAATAAATCAATTTTATTTGGAAAGAAAAGTTTCGTAACCGGAGGATTTGGTGAACAGTTTTTCTTTCATCAATTTGTTAATAACATTTTGAAATTGTTATGCGAAATCAATCCCTTGAGCACCTCCTATATACTTGATTTTTTCCAGATTTTTATCCCAGCAAGAAGTCTTCGAAATTCTATCTTAATTTTCACGTTTCGCAGGTTGAGAATCGTTGCACGCTAGAACTACCTTAAGTTAACTAAATTCGCGCATAGTGTAATCTACGGTTGCGTGGCATATTGGTTTTGGGATGTTCAGAAATATACATTTTTTTACATTTTCTCTTAGTTTTTGACGGAAATTCGCACTTACGCCGACTCCCTTATATTTTCATAACATCTCTCTCAAATTTCATCTATGTACGTAGCGTTTTAGCGACATAAAGAGTAAATTACTCCAGCAGCCCCTTGAGGATAACTGATGTATCGATAAGACGCGCGGTATCTGATAAACCGCAACTTTTTCAGTTTTATGTAATTTCAACGTTTCGATAAATATACCTCACAAAGTGTTACCTGAAGTCTGCAAGATTCTTGTCTTACCCACCGCCAATGAGTAAAAATGAAATAATATGTGCACGGTTCATCGTCCGAAGGACAACGTTCAGTGTAATTTAAGACCTTGTTAGAAGTTTGCATTTTCCCACGTTTCCTATGCACATTTTTTGTCATCTTATTAAAACCTCTTGTCGTCGATATAATTTATTGACAGAGGCCGGTCACATTCCCGATAATTTATTTGAAACAAAATCGAAGTAGAAATGAAATAAGATGGAAATAAAATAAAAAAATATCGACTTTGCCTCGACTTTACTTTTAAAATATCTTTATTATTCAATCACAGAAATTATACATCAGTCTTTCACAAAGGTATAACTGGTCTTGGGTCTCAATACTATCCTTATTCGCGCGGAACTTAACCAGCATAAGTCATTGATTTTTATTTTTTTGGAACGCTGAGGAATTGTTAGTTATATTAGTACGAGAATTTCGACAAAAAATTTGAAAAAATATTCATTAGTATCTGACTGTGCCTCGACGTTGTCCGCGAAGGCTTAAACAGAAAATACGAACGAAAGTTCTGGCGGAAAGGAGCGCAAGAGGTGCACTATAAAGATAGTTTTGTAATTTTGTGTGATCGTTATTCCATTTACCCTTTGAAGCATACATTTTTTCTAACATAAGATCTACTTCAAATTTGGGGTCCAGGGGTTTTTTGGGTCGCTGATTACGAATCCGTAATCAGCGACCCAAAATTTTTACTTTTTTCGTTTCTGAGCTCAGATTCGTAATCCGTGACCCAAAAAACATCTCTGATTTTTTGTTTGTTTATCGTTCACCTGCCGGATTAACCACAATTATATTTATTCTCAAATATAAAAAATGTCGCCGCCACCGTCGCTGTATGGGATACGTCAAAAGGGCCCCCTGGGCCGGAATTTTACTAAGTCCCTCAAAGAGTTTTTAAGCTGCCATTGGCTGATGACGGAGGAGTGGGGGTAGAGCGGTGGAAAGCATATATAAACGTTGGCGTTAGCTGGGTGGGACATCATTTCGCTTCGAGGTTTCGTTCAGGCATATTCTCGTTAGTTAAAAAATGACTGGTCGCGGCAAGGGAGGAAAAGGATTGGGCAAGGGGGGGGGGGGGGCGCCAAGTGCCACAGGAAGGTTCTTCGTGATAACATCCAGGGAATCACCAAGCCGGCTATCCGTCTTTCTTCTTCTTCTGGTTTTTGCTGGCTCCGGTTGGCGCACTAATGCGTGTAGCACCATACGGCCATGTTGAATGGGAGTTGAGCTTGCCTGACGGCTGACGCAACTTCTGGATGCGGCATAATAAACGTCGTTTAGGGCTGGAAGGATGGATGGCTCTCTGCCATACCGGTCGATTGGTGTAGATCGATGTCTTAGATATTTAAAACTGGAGTTTGCAGGACTTTAGATAGGTCATAATGGATGTGATTATACGTAAGGAAGGCTTCCCAATAAGAGACTCTATATTATGAGGTGGAAATATTTTTGAGGCGATGAGGGATTGGAGCAGAGCAGCACGCTGATTGACATAGAGGGGACAGGCCCAAAACACGTGGTTTAGGTCCTCTGACTCGTAGCCACATGGACAGGATGAAAAGTCTTTCATGTTTTTCCTAAAGAGGCTGGCAGAAAGGTTGTAGTGGTTTGAGCGCATTCTATTAAAAATTACTATAGTTTCCCTGTCTAGTTTTTAAAAATTCGCAAACCAGGGCTTGCGAGAGTGATCGTAGAATAAGTCAAAATATAACTTTCCTTTATGGTTGCTGGTGAGTAGGAGGACCCGCGCTGTGGAGGAAAAGCATTTTTTTCGGGAGGCTGGAAAAAATTCTGATGGAGGAAAGGATGCAGTAAAATGGGTACCGTCATTGATGGCTGCCTTAGCCAAGGCGTCAGCTACTTCGTTGCCCGGGATGCCAATGTGACTCGGGATCCAAGCTAATTGAATTTTTAGGTTTGATGCGGAAGCCAAAATTAAATTTGTTCGAATAGCTAAAATGGTCGGCGAGCAGAAGTTCGAGAGGACTGGAGAGAGAAGTGTCTGAAGAACACTTAATGAATCTGTAAAAATGCAGGAGTTCGTGATTTTGTTTTCCGTGATAAGTCTAATAGATTGTAGAATCGGCAGGGCCTCTGCTGAATAAATGGAGGAATGGGATGTCAGGCGGTACTTAAGAGAGAGAGAGAGTGATAGGCAATAGATGGCAAAGCCAACGTAATCGCCCTCTCCTTTTTTGGAGCCATCTGTGTAGAAGGTAACTGATTCGGATAATTGATTTTGGAAGGAAGCGAGGAATTTGGATTTTGGGTTGGTGGATGCGAGAACAGTTTTGCCTGTGGAGATGTCGATTGTGTCGGGAGGAAAAGAATGAGAGGGAGTGATGGAGAAGTTCGGAGGGAAGTCGAAGGGTTCAATGTGGGGTTTGTATCGGAGTACTCTAAAATATGCTTAAAGTGTGGGAAGGTCGAGTAGGGAGCGATAGTTATCTTGAGATAGAAGCAGTAGCTGTAGTTGAGGGACCAATGTGAGAAGTGGATGCCAGGATGTAGAGAATATTCTTAAAAGATAGTTATCAGAGAGGGTTTGCAGTCTGAAGTGGAGAATTGGTTCTCCCGCTTCAGCCAGCACCAGATTGTTGGGGGTGGATTCTCTGAGGCCTAGGGCCAGTCTCAGAGCCCTTCTTTGAATTACCTCCAATTTGCCCAGGAGTGGGTGAGATTTGTAGGGAATGGCGGAAGAACCATATTCGATAGCACTTCTAGTTAATGCTCGGTAGACCGAGACGAGTGTGGAGGCACCCCACCAGGTGGAACGAAGACACTTGATGATGTTAATGAGGTTTTTACATTTGGAGATAAGGAGGGTGATATGAAGTTTCCATGAGAGCCGATAGTCCAAGGTTAAGCCCAGAAATTTAGCTTCAGTGGTAGCTGTGATTGCGATTGAGTTGATGAGGACTGAGGGAAGGAGCGGGTCAAAATGCTTATGCGAGAAGACTACTAGTTTAGATTTCCATGGCTCGATGGAGAGGCCTTTGTCGAAGAGATATTTCGAGGTGTTGTCAAGGCTGGATTGAATGGAGGAAATGGAGTCCTGAAGGTTATTAGACCTGGAGTATATTACGATATCGTCAGCAAATTGAAGGCAGAGACTGTGTGAGTGAAGGTTATCGGTTAATTTATTTGTGTAAAGAATATAAAGGAGCGGACTTAATATGCATCCTTAAGGGACGCCCTTGTGTGCAAGGAAAGGACCATGGATTTCAGCTGCTATCTTAAAGTAGATGGATCGTGTAGAAGTCAGGTTGTATATAAATTTACAATAGCTCCAAGGGAAACCGATGTCTCTGAGGTAATGTGTTAGAAGGCCTGGGTCTACGTTATCGAAGGCGCTAGCCACGTCGAGGAAAATGCAGGAGGTAAATTGATTTTTGGCGAAGCCGGTGTAAATTTCTGTGGTTAATATGGATAGGTTATCGGTACAGGATCGAGATTTACGAAAGCCAAATTGCGACGGGGAAAGGAGGAGGTTGCTTTCAAGCCATTGGATCATGCGAGCATGAACCAATCTTTCCATTAGTTTAAGTAAGCAAGAGGCGAGTGAGATGGGTCGGAATTTGCCGGGGGTGGATTTGGGGATGAAAAATAATAGGAATTTGTGCCATGAGCCGGGAAAGATGCCTTGAGAAAAGAATTGGTTGAAAGTGTTAAGCAGGTGATGTATGATGGAGTCTGGAAGGTGTTGGATGATGGTGAAATCTATTTTATCTAAGCCAGGGGCTGATTTGAGGTTACCTAAACTAATCGCAGCTCTTAATTCATCGATAGTGAAGGGACCTTCAAGGTGAGGGTTGTTTCGGAAAAGGTAGGGAAAATTTGGATAAAAGCAACTAGGAGGACAAATTGAAGGTATTAAGTTTAGCATTTTTATTTTGGAAGCTTCATTGGTTGGGATTGAAGAAGGATCTGGAATGTGTCTGTCTCGAAAACGTTTGATTTTGGACCAAACAAAGTAAGAGGAAGTTCTGAAGTCAATAGTTTTAGTGAAGTTAATCCACGACTCTCTCTCTTTACCTTTTTGAAAGTTCTTTTAGCTATGGCTTCTAGTCTTTTAGCGTTGATGAGGTTTTCTAGATTGGCTGTGCGTCTGAAGGTCGCCCAGGCTAGTTTCCGGTCGTTGTTGGCTTTTTTGCATTCTGCGTTCCACCGTGTTTTTATTGGTTTCGTTCCGGAAGGAGGGCGGTTATTGAGGTTAAGGTTAGGTGTGGCTGTAATGACGGCGTCATTTATAGCTGAGATTATATTGTCATATTGAATTAAAGGCGAGGGATCAGGAATGGAAGATGCATGAGAATCGAGAGTCGTTTTGAAAAGAGACCAATCTATATTTTTAATAGGGGGTCGGTGAGAAGAGGAGGTGAGAGTGGAGAAGGAAATCCCTATGGAGATGGAGATTGGATAATGGTCGCTCAGCATACAGTCCTCCTCAACATACCATGAGCAGAGTGGAATTAAATGGGAAGAGACCAAGGTTAAGTCAATAGCTGATGAAGAGTGATCTGATCTGTGATCCGGGAGTGGCTGAGCCATCATTTAAGCAAGCGAGGTTGTAATTTAGCAGTGTGTCCGAGAGAATCGACCCAGCTGTTCTATCTTCTGAGCAGCCCCACGAGGTGTGGTGGCAATTGAAGTCGCCTCCAATAATCAGATTCTTAGCGGAGGATAGTGAATTGAAGAAATGACGCCACTCGGTTGCCCGGGTAGTGTAAGAGGGAGATCTGTATAAAGAAACGATAGTTAGAGGGCCAGAAGAGGTGCATATAGTGATGGTGAGGGTTTCAAGGTAGTCTGAGTGGTGATAAATTGTGTTGTCTTCTGAGTAAGCAATGTTCTGAGAAAGAGGTGGAGGCTTAGCCATCTGCCTTAAATTCTTTTTAAGGCAGATGGCTAAGCCTCCACCTCTAGTTAAATCTCTGTTCTTAGTGACTATGCAAAATCCATCTAATTTGGGAATAGAAATAGGCGTGAGCCACGTTTCGGATAGTAAAATGATATCGTATTCGGAGGCGATGATGGAAAGGGGGCCCATCTTGTTATGGAGGCTGCGACAATTCCATTGCAGGATTTTTAGTTTTTTATTGGGAGCCATTGCAGGGAACGGAATGAGGAGGATCTAGAAAGGAGCCGAGAGAGTCGACGATGTGAGCGATCTTGTCGTAGTGTCCCAGAGCTGTGAACATTGGAACGAGATAATCCATGACGAGTTGGATTATAGTTGGAACTAATTTGAGGAAGGTATCGAAGTTGGAGGAGCTAGAAGGCGAAGTTGACGTTGACGTTGTGGAGCGGCGAGGAGGTGGATTGGGATGGGCAAGGGGCTGCGAGGGTGAAGTAGAGGTAGAGGGCTGAGACGGGAAGTATTTGAGGGCATAGCCGTTCTGGGTGTCGTAAGCCGGAAGGCGTCCGTGCGGAGCTAGAAGAGCGTTGGCGTGTGCATCGCGTGTATTGCGGGTGTTGCTGGAAGTAGAGGCGGCGTTTGCTTTCCTGGCGGGTTTGGGAACTTGTGATGCGTAGCTCTGGGTGGGGTAGGACGTTTCTGGAACTGCTTCGTGGGGGAAGCAGGAAGGCGGCGTCGGAGAGAACAGCGGAGTGCTGGGGGTGGCGGAGCGAGTGGAGAGAGCCGGGAAGTGGGCATTAGTGGGCCTGAAGGCAGCAGAAGGTGATCCGGTATTCAGCGAAGTTCGACTACCGATGAGTTGCCTGGCTTCGAGGGGAGAAATGTTTCGCTCGGCGGCTGTCGCCTTGATCGTCTTTTCGTGTAAGAAAGCGGGGCAGTTTTTGTCAGTTGGGAGGTGATCTCCTTTACAGTTAGCACAGCAAGGGGCAGAGTCGAGGTTCGGACAAGGTTGCTCTGAACTGTGTTTCTTTTGGCCGCAGCGGATGCATTTCGGGTGGCTTTTGCACTGCACGGCGATGTGGTTGAACATGAAGCGCGAGAGGCATATTTTTACGGGGGAGTGCCAGGCACTAACCGGGTGTCGAACTTGGAAGAGGGAGATGAAGTCGGGCCGGAGACGACCGTCGAACTTGACGTAGACAGTTTGGGTGGGAATGAGCTTAGTTTCATTATTTACAGTGGCTTTTCGGTTTTGTCTGCGTGCTTCAAGGATGGGGGGGTGTGATACAGCGTGCTGCACTACTTCGTCCATCGTGAGATCGAGAGGGACACCTCTTATTAGGCCTTCGCAGGAGAGGAAAGTGTCGGGAATGAAGGCTGTGAGCTGTTTTTGGTTGGCTGTTTTTGGATTCTCGAGCACAACGGTTGCTTGGTGCTTTCCTGAGCTGAAAACGTGCGTTACTTCATCCTTCCTGACTTTTTGCAGGTTAATCCTTCCCACACGAGTGGCGTTCAGCCTTTGCGTGGTGGCCGTGATATGCGTAGGACGAATCAGGACCACGAATGGGCCTTGGAAGGTATTCGGGTAGCGATTCGTCAGGAACTTCTCCGGTATGCTGTTTAATCCTTCGGTGTCATGGTTCTGCGAAACTTGGGATTGTATTTGGGTGTTACCTTGATCTTCTTTTGGTTTTTGTTTTTGTTTTTGCCTGCTTTTCGGCGGCAGGGTAGTTTAGTCCTCTTTGATCGATCTTTTGCGGGCTCCCTTGCTGACCATTCCCGTCTCGCTTTGAGGAGCAGCCGGCTGGGAGGCCACTAGAGATGAGTCGATATCCATGGAGTCTTCGTCATCGTCGTTGGGATCATCTTGATCGTTCAGGATCGCATAGCGTGACCCGTTGGGAGATGGGTTCGCGGCGGCCATGGCGCACCCCTCGAGCCCACGAGGGCCAGCTTTGAGGTTAGAGAAAAAGCAAAACTAAATAAAAGCAAACTCAGGTACAAAAACCTAAGCTGACAGTGTGCACTGGGAAAAAAGGCGTTATAATGTGCAAAAAGAAATAGAAAAGCGAATGAAAAGAGTATGAGAAACGCCGAGGTTAGGAAGACGTCTGAACTCTCTCGTGTCTACTCGCGAATCCTCCCACGTAAGTCACCTACCTCCTCAAGAGCTTCTCCAACTTCGCGCGCTCCCTCGTACAGTCGGGCAGCAGCGGCAGCAGTGGCGCCGCGCGCCATCTCTCCGTACTCGTTTGACTCTCCGTCTACATTCCCTTTTCCTTCTCCTCCCCCGCGGCTCACCACGATCTCCCACTTAGCTATAGCTACGACCACAGACCCGCCCAGTCGGTACCATACCACACCCCTTCCCCTACCCTCGTCCCTCGCCAAAAGTCCCATCCACAGACTGCGCAATCCACTCTCGATACGCGTGTCGCCCATGCGGCGCTCCTATTGGCCCCTTCTGGACGTCTCCCGTCGACACCCAATCCTTCTCGCTCACCTCTCGAGCAGCCGTCCCGAGCCCCATCTCCTAATGCGCCAGATGCCTCTGCCTCCTCCTCCTCCCCTCGTTACCAACAGCCGGCAATAAAGAATCCAGCCAATCTCGCTATCATGATTCCCAGCCTTTTAGCAATCTTTTAGTCATCAAAATTTCTAGATCCCATAGTTGATTCTCTAAACTCTTTCCTGCTTTCGTCCAACTCTCTTCAACAATATGGCCAATTCTAGACAGTTAAAAATTCTGCAATGGTACTGCCACAGTCTCCGTTCCAATATGGGTCTCCTGCTTAACGTAGCGGATGCATACGACGTTCTCATTCTCTGCGAAACTTGGATAGTGTCTGACTACATTCCCTCGATAAACGGCTTTAATTCGATTAATAAGAGTAGATTGATTGGGAGGGGTAGCGGTCTGGCCATATGCCTCTAAAAAGATTTTAAATTTTCTGCAGTCGATCCTGTCTACCACTCCGAGAGTAAACTAGAAACCCTTGCTGTAACCCCCTTGCTGTGTGTCTATCTCCACTTCCATAGGTTCTCTGTTGCTCGTCGCTCTCTATAGATGTCCTTCCAACTCCACTAAATCTGCCGAATGGCAGGCCTTCTTCAATTCGATTCCCAACTCAAGTTCCATCCTCATTGCAGGCGATTTTAATTCGCATCATCCATCCTGGGGATGTACTAATTGCTGTTCTTCAGGCAATACGCTTCATGACGCCCTAATAATGGCGCTCCCACCCTGATCACGGGCAACATTGCCAACCCCATTGCTATAGACCTTATTCTCGTCTCTTCTAATTTGGTTCCTCTAACCTCATGGTCAGAGGAGCCAGATTTCCTAGGCAGCGACCACTTTCCCATTCTATCTCAGTGAGCGTTGGGTTCCCCATCCTTTCTTCTTCCTCCGATCGTTATCCACATAAAAAACTGACTGGACGTCCTTCAAATCGCATCTAGAATCTGTAGCCTCTTCCCTATCAGACCACTCCCCGCTCTCACAGTACGACAAGGTGGTTCAGGCAATTCACGACGCTATGGCGATCGCGAACCCATCTAGGAAACATCCAAGTAAAAAGTCTGCAAAGTAAACCTTGCAAATTGCTTTCTCAGTATTTTACACTTTTGACAAAGCTACCTCTATGAGTAAGTATGTTGATCAATTTTGGCTTCCTCATAGAGGAAGTTTTGTCAAAAGTGTAAAATACTGAGGATGCAATTTGCAAGGTTTACTTTACAGACTTGTTTGTTGTTCTCCATATGCAACCCAAATTTGAGATAAATCTGTAAAAAAATTCAAAATTTTTTTTTCCGTCACGGCATTTTTTTATTTTTTTCACAGCAAAATCTAGATTTACCGAAATAATGACCGTTTCCTTGACAAAATCCATCACTGATAATCAATAAACATGATGACACGTTGAAAATTGCAGTCTGATGTCTCAGAATTGACAGTAGTTGAAATACTTACAGACATTCGACAAAAATTGAAATTGCAATAACATTAGAACCTCTTTACCGATTTCCATCAAATTTCGGAGAGATCATAATAAGTTTAGGTTGTCAACATTATCGCTCTCTTCAAGTGTAACAATCAGCTTACTACTACATAAAATTCTAACAAAGATAAAAAAATTCGAGTCGTCATAGTATTCAACCGCTCTGCCAATTTATCTAAAATTTGTGTCCGACATTTGTTTCATGATAGTCGATGTGCGGACTAAATTATAACTTAGTATCTCTTCTTTTGCACGATCCAGCGCAAGAACGAGATTTTCAAAATGCCATAAAATTTGAACGGCTTAATAGATCTGCGTCAAATTTGTATTCAAACCTTGGTTCATGGTTGTCCATATGTGAACCAAATTTGAGATAATTCTGCAAAAAATTAAGAATTTTTTTTTTTTCGTCATGTCATTTTTTTATTTTTTATGCAGAAAAATCGAGATTTACCGACGTAATGACCATTTACTTGACAAAATTGATCACTGGTAATCAATAAATGTGATGACACGTTGAAAAGTGCAGTCGGATGGCTCAGAATTTACAGGAGTTGAATTACTTACAGACATTATAAAAAAAATTGAAATTGCAATAACATTAGAACTGCTTTACCGATTTTCGACAAATTTGTTAGAAGTCATGATTTGATAGTAGTCCGTTTACGTACAAAATTTCAGCCCGATATCTGTTAATTTGCGGAAATTATAACGTGATAACGATTTTTTCAAAAATTTAAAAGTGTTGTGAAATCTGAATTTTCCAACCGATACGCTCCATCTACAATCCCAAATGTTGTTCTATGATAGGCTACTCGCGTGCCAAATTTGAAGAACATCCAATGAAAATTACGACAGTTATCGCGCAACCAATGAAATCTGCACGCACGCACGCACGCACGCACGCACGCACGCAGACACAGATACAGACACAGACACAGACACAGACACACACACAGACACACACAGACACAGACACAGACACAGACACAGACACACACAGACACACACAGACACGCACGCACACACACACACATACAGACATTTCGTAAAAACCACTTTTCTCTACGTTTTATGACTTTCTGAGTGTACTGACATGAAAATCTCGAAACATTTTTTTTTCACGAAAACAAAGCTTCCTCTATGAGGAAGCAAAAACGTCCCCAATCCAAGCCAGCTATTTGGTGGGATGGTTAATGTGATGCAGCGAATAAAGCTCGTAAGAAAGCGTGGGCAGTCTGGGGCAATTGTGCAAATAACGCCAACTTCACCGAGGCGAAACGCCTTAAAGCTGTGGCTAAAAGAGTCTTTCGTTCGGCCAAGGCTAACTCCTGGATTCGCTTCACCTAGACCATAG
This sequence comes from Itoplectis maculator, assembly GCA_964034905.1. NCBI lineage: Eukaryota > Metazoa > Arthropoda > Insecta > Hymenoptera > Ichneumonidae > Itoplectis > Itoplectis maculator. Next base: position 166,238 of record OZ035865.1, read on the forward strand.
ATTTTCGCACCAACGTTAGCGAAGTCTGGCGTAAAGTTAAACGCTTTAAACATCGTGACGCCGATAACACAGAATCTCATGCCAACAATGAAAAGACGATTGCCAACATGAACGCCCAAATTAATACCATTGGTCCTCCTAGTAGCTTTTTTCCTAACTTTCCAACCTCCTTTCAGTCAGACGCTCTTCTTGAATCTCCCTTCATCCTAGAAGAATTAACGGCAGCGGAAGAGCGAGGGAGAGCTCGAGGGCCGAGCGTGTCGTCGAATCAAATATTTGCGAATCGTTTTGGAAAAAGAAGTTCTGAAAAGAACACATTTTTCTACGTTGGATAGCGTTGAGAGTTGTTCCCGAAGCTGATGGTGCTGGTTGTTGGGAATCCGGTCGGCGTCGTCCTGTCCGGGAGAACCTTCGGGGCTGAATGGTCGGCGAGACGGGTGATAGAATGACTGGTCGTTTGGTGAGATCGAGTTCGATTTAAGTATTTCACTGAGGCAGCGGTGCGCTCTCGTCGAGGTCGGGATCGGAACTGAGTCCGGGTGTTTTTCAGTTCAGTTTAAAAATTTCTTTATTATTCAATCACAGAAATTATACATCGAGTCTTGTACGAAGGTATAATTGTTTTTGGGGTTTAAACTTGACAAATGTTTCATAATACAGCTAGAGGTATGTTTGAGTACATACCCCTAGCAATCCCGGCGACCTCGAAAACGACCTAAAAAGTCCAAAAAAAACGACCGAAGAAACGACCGGTCGTTAAATGCAAAAAAAAACCGCCAAAAGAGGCAAACGACCGAGAAAACGACCATTGAAACGATTTTTGGTTGGTCGTTTCTTGGTTCAATGGTCGTTTTCTTGGTAGTTTGCCCCTTTTCAACGTTTTTTTTGCATTTACTTAACGACCGGTCGTTTGTTCGGTCGTTCGGCCGGTTGCTGAATCTGTTATGGAAATTTTCTTCCGCGTTGTGTCTAAAACACTGGGATGGGAGTAGACACATCAGTTCATATCTCGACAATATTTATTTCATTCGTCGTATTACAATTTTATACTTGGCGTATACGATGTGTTTTTCATTCTCCTCGGAATCGCGTCAGAAACGAGCGTATAATAACTGCAGCGAGATGCGGATGCGTGACCGCCATCGACTTAAAGCTCGCGGAGTCCATTACGTCCTTCGCGTGGGCGACCGCGAAATTCACGACCTCCCGTCTCAAGCGATTGGCGTTGAGCGATTCGGCGAGGATCAGGAGGTCCGCCGCGTTCTCCGCGTCGACTGTCTCACCGAGTCGCTGCTCGCATCGATTCTTCAGTCCCTCTATGGCAAATTTGTCCGCGACCGGCAGCAAATCCTTGGCCAGCGTCGCCAGATTCGGCGTACTGTCCGTGTACAGGAAACGCAGCGTCTCCCGGACGACCGCGCGATCCCGATCGCCGAGTTCCACGCGTAACCCGCTCTCCCCGGGGGTCGCCTCGACGCCCGCGAAAATCGCCGCGAACACGGAACTTCGCGCCGCCAGTATCGTTCGGTGCGCCAGAAATTCCTCGCCGCGCGCTACCAGAGCCGCGTCCGCCGTCTCGTGACTCTCGAGCAGCCGGCCGAGGTCCTCGGCTAACGGGCGTTCCGGCGCTTCGGCTATTTTCGGGTTCCCGCTAGGCCCCGTGACGCTCGTGACATCGCTGATGGTGTTAACTTCGCAGAGCAGACGCAAAGTGTCGTTTGCCAACAATTTGCTCGATTCGAGTAGCACACTTCGTTTCACGAATTCACGATAACCCCACTCTTCGCCCACGGCGAACGAGTGGAATTGGCTTTGTTCCATGCTGTGGACTGTTTTGTTCTCGGTATCGACAATGCGAATCTTATATTTCGCCGCGACTTTCTCGTGGCTCGACGAGTTGAGATGCAGGAAGACCGATACACTGCCCGATAATGCATTTTTCGAACCCCTCGGGGCGACCATCAGCTGCCATTGGGCGGTGTCGTCCTCGAGACCCGGGAACGCGGGCGAGAACAGTAATTCGCCCTTCTCGTGCATCAAAGCGCTGAAATTCACAATCGTCCATAAGTGGAACATTTGGACTACGTTCACTCGCGTGTAGGACCAACTCTCGAGGGCCGGAGAGCCGAATAGCGGCAGCGCCAAGGGGTTCGACGCGACGAGCGCCATCATGTCTTAAGGGGAAACCTGGGATACACCTGGAAACTAAAAAAAAAAAAAAAAAAAACGGTAATTTTCGAGAATTTTTTTCAGGGAAACGATTGAAACTATCGGATCGAAGTTTTGTCTAATTAAAAACATACTTTTGAAAGAATGTTTGCAATTTTTTGCATTTAAAAACGTTGCAAATTTACGGAGTACTTTAGTCGTGTACGGAGCGTCGTAAAATAAACTGGTACCCAAAATATCTCGAAAACCACGGAACCGATTAACTTGACATTTATTGTGGTTATTGTATACATCATTATCTAGTCTTTGTTATAGGATTTTTGTTTTGCGATTCTTAGCTTTTTTTTTGTGCAAAATACGAACAAATTTTGTTTTGAAAATCGCTACTTTGCTACTAAAGCTACTAAAAAATAAATCGATATTTTTTAAATCGGCTATGGCAAAGACTAGATAATAGTATTGAGACAGAATTCAAATTGACCAAAGCCAGCCTCGACGCTCACCGAAATTACCGGTAGGGCAGTCGCGATATTCGGTCGTCGGTAAGGGCGTACGCGCGATAGATTCTAGACGCGCACGGGTCGTTTGACGAGCGAGCGTCACTCGTGCCTCGACGGTGAAAGCGTGCGCTTCGTACTGCGAGATCCATTGACCAGATCGAATTAATATTGGAAACATTGTAATAAGGAGGTATTATAAGGAGACGAATAATCGATAATAGAAGGAAGGAAGGAGGAATACTTATCTTTTGTCACAGATCGAATAAAACTGTAAGTAGATCAATTATTAACCAAACGTCTATTATCTCTGCAATTCTATTGGGTCACCCAAATCGTTCCTACCCCCTCTATCAGCATATTATCTTCCGTCGTAATTTTGATCAATAAAATAGTAGGGTTTATTAGTTTCCCGACAAACTAATTGGCGTCCAACGTATCGTGATAATTGTTTGAGCCCTAGCAGTCACTGACCCAGACCGCGCTAGGTGGCGGTTTCTTCGATATAATAGTACATTACGATACAAGTGCGAAAAAAAAATTTCTGACGAGTGTGAGTTTCCAGCGCGAGCCGAAGGCGAGTGCTGCAATCACACGAGTCCGAAAAAGGTTTTTCGCACGCGTATCGTACGAAATTTTATTTCACGACGGCGGAAAATGCGGTATTACGCACGCGAAGCGTGCGTAATATCGCGTTTTACGCACGGAGTGACATAAAAGTAGATAAATTCAAGGGAAATAATAATACTTTGCGATACAAGGGCGAGAAAGCGATCATTATACGCAGGTTGGGAAGTTGATCGTACGAGCCCCACGAGTATCACAGCAGCACGAGCTGTCTGTGATACTCGTGGCGAGTGTGGCGAGTACGATCAACTTCACAACCGTCGTATGATGATCGCTCTCTCGCTCTGTATCGCATAATACTTTTTGTAACAAATGAGAAGTGCTACCGAGTGTAATGGCGCGCGCGTGCGAGAAGTGCGTGCGAGAAGTGCGTGCGAGAAGTGATTCGCGTGCGAGAAGTGCGTGCGAGAAGTAAAATAGCAAAGATGGCCGTAAAGCGCCACTTACGCCACGCGCGGCAGGCACGAGAAGTAGCACTTCTCATGCATGCGTTACAAAAAGTAACGTATAGAAGTCGCTCTAGACTGTAACCCAGAAAAGAAGCCTATCTCAGTATCTATTTTAATATCCTGTTTGATTTTTTCGTCTCAGATGAATTTTGCACCCTTTTTTAAATGTTTTGAAATGTAAATGTTGCTTTTTTAAATTTGCAACTTTTTTAAATGAAAAAAATTGAAAACATTCTTGAAAAAGTATGTTTTTAACTAGGAATAACTCCGATCTGATAGTTCCAATAGTTTCACTGAAAAAAATTCTCGAAAATTACCTTTTTTTTCGTTCTCAGGTGTATATCCACCCTTAAAAATCGTGTCGTCCTTTGACCAGTGGCTAATTTGACTTAACCAGGGCCAATTGATGCACACAAGAATCACTCCTACACTTAAGAGCGGCGACGCAATGGCGTTCTGCGCTCGGCACGTTATTGCGGACAAGACTGGACGCCGAGAAGACGCAACCGGGATTGATATGTCGCTCGCTATTAAAAGCGTACGATAAGATTCCGCCGAACGACATTTTGTTCCACAGTTTCTCCTACCGGAGGTCATACTGGCTGATTCGTCATGACCTTAATTTTTTTTTCCTTTATTTACTATGTTTATGTAAGCGGAAAACTTGCGCTTCAGGAAGGAATTTCTTTTTGCTTCCACCCCCTCTCCCAATTTTTTTTCAAATATATGATAACGGTACGATGACTTCATTTCTACTTAGTTCTGACGTTATCTCCGTTCTTCGGACATTGAATCAGGTTGCGCAACTTTCTACAAAGTTTTCAGCAAAATAAAAAATTTGTTTTCTCAAACTTCACAAATGTTATATGATATTGGAGAACATACGTCGTATTTTGCGTCAGTTAATCTAAAAAAAATGTCTTACATTAAGGTAGTTCTAGCGCGCATCGGTGCTCGTTCAATCTCCAAAAAAGTGAAAATTAAGATAGGATGCGGAGTCGACGCGGAGAACGCGGCGGACCTCCTGATACTCGTCGAATCGCTGAGCGCCAATCGCTTGAGACGGGAGGTCGCGGATTTCGCGATCGCCCACGCGGAGGCCGTCACGCATCCGCATCTCGCTGCGGTTATTATACGCCCGTTTCGACGCGATTCCGAGGAGAATAAAAAAACATATCGTATTCACCAAGTATGAAATTGTAATACGATGAATGAAATAAATATTGTCGAAATCTGAACTGATGTGTCTACCCCCATCCCAGTGTTTTAGACACAACGCGGAAGAAAACGAATGTACTCAAGTATTATGAAACATTTGTGAAGTTTAAGAAAAAAAATGGTTTAACAAATCCCCCGTTTACCAAACTTTTCTTTCATATGAAAATGATTTGTTAATTTTTCTGCATGCGTATGCATTTTTTCAGAATTTTTAGTAACTTTTGAAAATTGGTTTTCAAAAAATGTTGTTTTATTTGCTGCCTTTTTGAAAGTCAGACGACCATGAAAAATAAAGCAAACTCATGTTCTACATACTGAAACGTTTCCGGGCCCTAGCCGATTCGGGGAGGGCTCGATTCGCGAGAGTGAGTGGGAGACGCGCGAGTTTGTTGATGCGCGCGCGAGGTTCAAGTGCTAGACTGGGGATTTTATGTTCAGATGACCTCAGAATATTTTCGAGCGCACATGCAGAGGAATTAAATTCCCCTTATTGCGTTCTCACGGAATAATTGCTCATCATCGGTCGAGCAGGGGATTTATCGTTAATGAATTGAAAAAAAAGTCTGCAAAGTAAACCTTGCAAATTGCTTCCTCAGTATTTTACACTTTTCACAAAGCTACCTCTATGAGTAAGTATGTTGATCAATTTTGGCTTCCTCATAGAGGAAGCTTTGTCAAAAGTGTAAAAAACTGAGGAAGCAATTTGCTAGGTTTACTTTGCAGGCTTGTTTGTTGTTGTCCATATGCAACCCAAATTTGAGATAAATCTGCAAAAAAGTTCAAAAATTTTTTTTCCGTCACGGCATTTTTTTCTTTTTTTCACAGCAAAATCTAGATTTACCGACATAATGACCGTTTACTTGACAAAATCCATCACCGATAATTAATAAACATGATGAGACGTTGAAAATTGCAGTCTGATGTCTCAGAATTGACAGTAGTTGAAATACTTAGACATTAGAAAAAAAAATTGAAATTGCAATAACATTAGAACCGCTTTGCCGATTTCCATCAAATTTCGGAGAGATCATAATAAGTTTAGGTTGTCAACATTATCTCTCTCTTCAAGTGTAACAATCAGCTTACTACGACATAAAATTCTAACAAAGATAAAAAAATTCGAGTCGTCATAGTATTCGAACCGCTCTGCCGATTTTTCTAAAATTTGTGTCCGACATTTGTTTCATGATGGTTGATGTGCGGACAAAATTAGAACCCAGTATCTCGTCTTTTGCACGATCCAGCGCGAGAACGAGATTTTCAACAAAATTCAAAACGCCATAAAATTTGAACGGCTTAACAGATCTGCGTCAAATTTGTATTCAAACCTTGGTTAATGGTTGTCCATATGTGAACCAAATTTGAGATAATTCTGCAAAAAATTAAGAATTTTTTTTTTTGTCGCGTCATTTTTTACGTTTTTTTTTCCTCTCGCCTCGCGCTCTCCGTACCGGCTGTATTTCGCGAAGTCCCGTTCGACTGTTACTTATATCGCCCGTGGTCGAGTCCGAGCGGCTATTGTTGACAAGCGTTAGGTTGCGTTAGGTCAGTGCAGCGGGTGGAGTCGCAGCCAGAGGCTGTTGTGACTTCGTTCCCGGAATTTATCGCGAAATACACGGAATTTAGCTGGTCGTGGGTTTCGATTTCTAAGCTATTTCCGGAGACTCTGCACCTTCGGGGCGAAATCGAGATAATGCGTTTCGTTGCGGTTCTCAGTTTCTTATGTGGTTTTCGTCGTTGTGACTTTTTGTAGTAGGGGAGCGAGTCGACACGATATCGAGGCCCTCCGCTCGTGCTATACAGAGTGGAAATCTTTGCGGGGTCGGCACGATGCTGAGGCCGAAAGTATAAGGAATTTTGGAAAAGAGGAAAAAAAAAGGATTAATTTGAACAAGAAGAAATTGTGCCGCCAGTGGGTCGACGCTATGTCGAGGCAACCAGGGGACTGCAATATGGTAGGAGCGACACTATGTCGCGACTACCGCTCAAATTTATATACGAGATGCGGGGTCGACACAACATCGAGGCCGCGGATATCTTGCTGGGTCCGATCGATGTTTTATCGAGGAGAATCAGCACTAACTACCTTATGTCTACGGAAAGTCCTACAGCTATTGCTTATACTACGGGCTCAAAGGAGCGAACCTTTCGGTCAGAGGACGGGTGGAAGAATAAGTAACGACCGCCGAACTTAGCCGGTTTATAGGGGACTTCGAGCTGTCTCCCGAGTGGTAGATGGTTCAGCCCGCGTGGATGCTCTGGTGACGGTCGGTGGCCCACCGAGCGCACGAATTTCGGCAACGCGCCTATTCGTGGAGGGGGGTAACGCCGTTTCGTTACAATACATATCTTTGTTGATTGAAAAAATTAAAACATGTACAATAAACAGTAAATAAAGGTAATGTAGTCACTACTAAATGAACGCAAACTGCGATAAAAATATTGCAATATACTTTATCTAATATTCAAAGAATACAGCTGACATAACAAATCGAAACCGAAATCTGAACATTTTCCGTCAACTCATTTTCCGTCCCTAGCAATCCCGGCGACCTCGATAACGACCTAAAAAGTCCAAAAAACGACCGAAAAAACGACCGGTCGTTAAATGCAAAAAAAAACCCGTTCAAACGAGGCAAACGACCGAAAAAACGACCATTGAAATTATTTTGGTTGGTCGTTTCTTGGTTCAATGATCGTTTTCTTGGTCGTATGCTTCTTTTCAACGGTTTTTTTTCTGCATTTAACGACCGGTCGTTTCTTCGGTCGTTCAGCCGATCGCTGGATCTGTTAGGGCCGCCTCCCCACGACTTCCCAGCCTGGCGCTAGAACATCCCAGCTGGTACGGACGGTCGTGGACCGGCCACCCCGACGCCCCACGAAGACCGCAGGGCCCAGGAGTTCCCGTCGGCGGAGATGAATTGCTGCAGCGTTCCACCCCTCTCTTGTGAGGCCAACACCACCGACGCGCCGAAGTACAAGGATTTTGGTGTGAGGGCCTCCCTCACAGATCGGACCCAGCAAGATATCCGCGGCCTCGATGTTGTGTCGACCCCGCATCTCGTATATAAATTTGTGCGGTAGCCGCGACATAGTGTCGCTCCTACCATATTGCAGTCCCCTGGTTGCCTCGACATAGCGTCGACCCACTGGCCGCACAATTTTTTCTTGTTCAAATTAATCTTTTTTTTTCCTCTTTTCCAAAATTCCTTATATTTTCGGCCTCAGCATCGTGCCGACCCCGCAAAGACTTCCACTCTGTATAGCACGAGCGGAGGGCCTCGATATCGTGTCAACCCCCTCCCCTCCTACAAAAAGTCACAACGACGAAAACCACATAAGAAACTGAGAACCGCAACGAAACGCATTATTTCGATTTCGCCCCGAAGGTGCAGAGTCTCCGGAAATAGTTTAGAAATCGAAACCCACGACCAGCTAAATTCCGTGTATTTCGCGATAAATTCCGGGAACGAAGTCACAACAGCCTCTGGCTGCGACTCCACCCGCTGCACTGACCTAACGCAACCTAACGCTTGTCAACTATAGCCGCTCGGACTCGACCACGGGCGATATAAGTAACAGTCGAACGGGACTTCGCGAAATACAGCCGGTACGGAGAGCGCGAGGCGAGAGGAAAAAAAAACGTAAAAAATGACGCGACAAAAAAAAATTTCTTAATTTTTTGCAGAATTATCTCAAATTTGGTTCACATATGGACAACCATGAACCAAGGTTTGAAATACAATTTTGACGCAGATCTGTTAAGCCGTTCAAATTTTATGGCGCTTTGAATTTTGACTATCATGAAACAAATGTCGGACACAAATTTTAGATAAATCGGCAGAGCGGTTCGAATACTATGTCGACTCGAATTTTTTTATCTTTGTTAGAATTTTATGTCGTAGGAAGCTGATTGTTACACTTGAAGAAAGCGATAATGTTGACAACCTAAACTTATTATGATCTCTCCGAAATTTGATGGAAGTCGGTAAAGCGGTTCTAAAGTGATTGCAATTTTTATTTTTTTTTCGAATGTCTAAGTATTTCAACTACTGTCAATTCTGATCTTTTTCCGATCTTTTAAATTACTGATCCCCAAAATTAAGGCTGCCCACTTCTTTTTTCGCCTTTCTTGGTCGTTCTGTCCTCTAAAAACCGATCGTTTTGCGTGCAGATTTTTATTACCGGTTTTACATTTCAGGACAACCCACGGTTTTGTGATTTTTTGTCACTTTGCATATAGGTTAAATCCCGTTTTTTTTTTTTTTTTTTTTTTTTCAAACTGTCAAAACAACATCCAGTGACCGTAACGACTTTTGCGGACGATATAAGAACTAACGAATCTGTTGACACCATGTGATGCGTCCCCCACTACTGCAGTTTCTCGACCTGTATGTAAGACCGTGGCGTGGGCGCACGAGTCAGCCGGCGAGTGAGCGGGGTGGGGGAAATTGATCGATCCTCGCCACGCGGCCGCGAGACGCCGACTTTCCTCTTCTCCGCTGGACCGTCGAGCTCCGCAGGACCGCATCGACCGAGTGATCGACGAGGACATCGCGCCACGAGGACGACAAAACGAAGAGATTCCGGTGAGCCCGGCCCCCCAGTTAATCTTGTGAGGCCGAGAATCGTTTGGCCACGCGTGCTCGTCGCAATCGCCTAAGTTTTATGGTTCTTTTATTGTGTAAATCGCTGATTTCGAGATGCAAGCGAATGCGGCGAGTCGCGCGGCCACCCACGACGCCGGGCACGAGCGATTCCCGGCCAAAATTGGTCGAACGCTACCTACACCTACCGTTTTTATGCTACCTTAATTCCATTTAAATTGTTCTATATCGCTCTCGCGGAATGCGTCAACAGGGATTGCGAAGATACGCGCGGAATTATTTTTGTCGATCCCGTCGTCGCCTAAATTGCGCTTTATTTCTTCGCGTAAAATCCGTTTCAGAATTCAGTTTTATTTCGTATCATATTTCGCACTCTCGTTAAACGAGATAATTCTTGTACGCTACGTCGCTCTCTTGTTGTGATTTCGCTAAGCCGGCGAGTACCCGGTCAAGGTCGCGTTTGTTGACATCGCGCAGGTAGGGTAGCATTTACGCCAAATACATTTCCGCCAAAGTCCGTTTTTCACCAAAATCCGTTTCAGCCAAAGCCCGTTTCCGTCAAAATCCGTTGCCACCAAAATCCTGAAACGAATTTTGGTGGAAACGGGCTTTGGCTGAAAGCGAAAACGGACTTTGGCGGAAATGTATTTGGCCTAAATGCTACCCTACCATCGCGCACACGCTCGGCTGACGCTCTCGCGCTACCTATACTGCTACCTTTGCTACCTTTACGAAGCGTTGAGTTCAAGTAGTATATTCGGGTATTTTATCTATGATTTATTTCTTGTGATTTGTGTACCGTCCAATATTGTATTCGTTTTTTCGCCGATTGTATTTCGCTATATATTATGTCTCACTCTCTCTCAATATCTGCGTCTCGAGAATTATCTGACGCTACCTCACCCCTCAGATTTTTCTGCTGATTTTTATATTTTAGTCCGCTACCTTATTCGCGTTATTTTTGTTCCGATGATGATTATTTTATTTCCTTTGCCATTTTCGTACCGATATTTTTCCGGGTTATGAATTACGCTCTCTGCTATTTTTCTGAATGTTACCTTGCTACCTTCTTTGTTTTCATTATTATATTAAATCACAGCTACCTTATTTGGTTCCTTCATCATATCGCGTCATTGCTACCTTATTTCATTTTCGTCATTACATCGAGTCAGTGCTACCTTGTTTTGCTTTCTTCATTATATCGCGTCATGGCTACCTTATTTTATTTTTCTCCATTATATCGAGTCACCGCTACCTAACATTTTAACTGCCAACCCAAATGTGTTTGAACTTGCGCCTCGACCAACACTCGAGTACCGCCCGGGAATGTGGTAATAAATACTCCTTGTTTCCCGGAGCTTCGCGTTGTTGTCACTCTTATTTTTCGAACCGCCTCTCTACCTTAGCAATCACGATAACTTTCATTTTTTCGCCAAAACAACTGTCAAAATGACCAAAAAAAAACGCTGGGTAGAAGATGCTTGGCGTGCCAGCAAATCGGTCCTGTTGATTTATTAATTAAATTAAAAAAAAAAAAAAAAACAAATATGAATTTAATGTCATAATGTTAACCTTTTTCCGTATGTTTGTAATAATTGGTAGTCAGGAGTTGTCCCGTCCTCATTTCTCTGGACTAGGTACGGGACCGAATTGCTGGCACGCCAATTTTTTAGTAAAAAAACATTTACATCTGTCAACCATGACCAAGTAGTTTCACTTGGCTAGTGTAGTGGATTCGGTTAAATGTTTTTGAAAATGATTTTTTATTCACAACGATTTGTTTTTATGGGATTTTTTTATATTTTTTAATTCCTACGACGAGAACGGTCTGGCAATGATCTTGATGTGCAAAACCGTCTCCTATTCTGAATTACAGATGCGCCATCGTCCTGGCTTCGAGTCTTATCTGAACCTCCAACTCGTCGATCATCATGCGGCTGACATCGCATCTTTATCCAGATTGTTCCCTGGTGGGACGGTACACGATCGATTACGCGATGAAATCAATGGCCAAATGCACGTTCAAATACGCGCGTGTAATGTCTTCATCTATTTGACCGTGTAATTTTAAGAAAATACACGGTCAGATTTTTTTGGACCGTGTATTTGTGCGTTTATTTGTACGTGCATTTGCGATTAAATCCACGGCGCCCGGACCCTGTATACTTGTGCGTTTATTGGTACGTGCATTTGCGATCAAATTTATGGCGCCCGGACAATGTATTTGTGCGTTTATTTGTACGTGCATGTGCGATTGAAGCTACAGCTGACCGTGTATTTTCTTAAAATTACACGGTCAAATAGATGAAGACATTACACGCGTGTATTTGACCGTGTAAATTGGCGTGCATCGTCCCATCAGGGTTGGCAAGCATCTCGATGTCGTTGTAGAAAAGGTCGTGATTCCAGTTCTTTCCCAGGCCGATAACTCGCACTTTAACGTTTGTGTCGCTGAACGCTTTTGCATGCAGCCTGATCTTGTGACGCTCTTCTTCGTCATCAGCGAATCGTCTCTCTACAGGTGGCGAGGATCACCTGACGTTGGGGCATCTTATTTTTCACAGAACCGAAGGCTCTAGCTGCGTGCCAGAGAACGTCGTGCAAAGGATACTTAGACTCAGTAAACATTTCCTTGTAGTCATCCTGCTTGCAGCTTGCTGCAAAATAAATGCATTCGACAATTCAATAACAATTTATTTGATTCGGCGAATGTATTATTTTGCATTTACTCACTAATCTCCATGACTTGCCTGAGCATCGAAATTTCAATTTCTTGAAATTTTTGCACGGTAAGTATGTGCGCCCGCGATCCCGCTATACCGCTTCGCGCGGAATTCAAAATGCGTTTTCGACCCAAAGCCACGGGCGACATGTTCGAGGATCCAGCGATCGATGATCGGGACTGCGAATTTGCTTCGCTTTGCAACTAATGCGAAACGCAAACTGCATTGATGGGCCATTAATTTTCGACAATTTTCTGTAATGCGCTGATGAATAAAATTTTAATAACATTTTCGGCGTGTCGAGTTTTTGATGTCGAATTTTGAACGTGTTGAGATTTTGGTGTCGAGTTTTCGCCGTGTTGAGTTTTTGTTTCGTCGTGTCGCGTCTATGGTGTCGATATTTCGGCGTATCGACTTTTTTAGTGCCGACTTTTCGGCGTGTCGAGTTTTTTGTTTCGAAATTTGAAGAAATCGTGTACAGTTTTTACAATTGCGCTGCGTAGAGTTTTCGGTGTCGAGTTTTGTGGTGTAAAGCTGCCGGTGTGTACAGTCGTTTAGTGTAGACTTTTCAAGTAGACCTTTTCGTGTAGACTTGGGAGGTGTACAGTCGGACCCCACCGGAAAATCATCTGATATCTCACTCGCACTCGCGTGGACGTTTCACCTCGCCTTAACCCATTAACATCCAAGCGTCCCGATTTCTTACCAAACTTTCAACGCGATTATTTTTTATGTTATCGGCGTTGAAAAAAATTTGTTTTCAGATATATCGACGTAGAATTTTATGCTCTTTCAGAATACCGGCTCAAAATTTCGATTAGACAGAAAGAACAAAAAATATGGCCGATTCAAACGTGAAAAACGTGAAAATTTTTGAAAAAAAACCTTTTTTGTTTTTTTTTGCAATGTTACCGCAAAGAATTCATACTGTAATCACGATCAGGGGTGATCGGAATAGTTAAAGTTTGACAGGGAATTTTCATGTAATCATTAAACCACTCCTTTTTACAATATGGCGGCAAGAATGCATTAAAAAATTCAGGAAATCATCAAAAAAATTGTCTAAATGCTCGGTAAATGTTATATATCAGCTGATCTACGTTAAAAGTCACGATTTTCAATGTTTAGCTTCAATATTGACTTACATATTTGAATTCAACGTTAAAAATTTGTGACCACGTTTGTGACCAAAAAATAAAAGACCGTCATTTCGCAACTAGATAGGTGTTTTGGTCATTTTTTGGACCGTCACAAGACGCTCATCGAAATGACCGTCATTTTTATTTCGACTAAATGGGCAAAAAAAAATGACGTCACAAGACCGTCAAATGATGGTCATTTTGTGGTCTTTTGACCGATTCTAAAAATGACCGTCATTTCGCATCTTCCACTCTCGAATTCCTAGAAAAAACACGCGCAATTCGCGGCAATTTTAAATAATCGGTCACAAATAAATCGGTCATTTTTGTACGCGTCATTTGACGATCATTTGACGGTCTTGTGACGATCATCACAAAATGAACCTCGCATCTCTACTGCTGCTGCTGCTGCTGCTGCTGCTGCTCTGGAATATATATAGTGGACGCTCTCACATGTTACTTATTAAGGCGATGTGAAATACCGACCCTCACCTCGAAAACGCGGATATGCTTTTTTTCGCGAATTATGAACGGATCGAAGTGAGAATTGAAATACAGACGCCAGTAATGTGCATCTCGGGAATGAATTAGTCAGAATTTTGATTTTAGAAAAAAAAAATTACAGATCGGTTACCGACATCAATTTTTTTTATTAAAATCAAAATTCTGACTAATTCATTCCCGAGATGCCCATTAATGGCGTCTGTATTTCAATTCTCACTTCGATCCGTTCATAATTCGCGAAAAAAAGCGTATCCGCGTTTTCGAGGTGAGGGTCGGTATTTCACATCGCCTTAATGCGGACCCAGTAACCTAAGTGAAGGACCAATCACGTTCACGAAGCAGCACGCCTGCTCCAATGAGAACACTCGAATTGTCCCCACCACGTGCCCACGTAAACTAGCTGAACGTAACATGTGAGAGCAGCTTCCAGTGTATATGCTAAGATTGGAAGTGTAGAGCCGGTAACCTCTCGTTCTGTCAGAGCTCTGTCACTTTGTACGCAAAGATCGAAAGTAACTCACGGTCGACGTAATATTCCAAAACTCGCGGTCGCTTTTCTCATCAACGTTAAAATGTACAGCGTTGTAACATCAGATTTCGTCAATTTGACGGTAACGAATTCCGGCAATGACCTTTCCTGCGCTGAGCGCAGATTTCAGAAGTCGATCACCATCGACGATTTTAAGGTATATTAAGAGAGGATAGTTGTTGATCTCGTTTGTTGTTTCTTCGTTGCGACGCTCGATCCTAGAGTAAATGTATACCATCAGCGGTCACTGTACCTATTATGGTCATTTTTATTACTTTATTCTTCCAATTTTTTTTTCCCCCGTTACCGCATGTTGAAGTCTCCAACAAATTCATATAAATCCACCGACAGATCTACTCACATTTTTTTTTATACCATTGAACGTGTTGTTTTATATTTTGGAATACGATGACCACAATCGGCTCTAAGGTGGCCAAAAACGGTACGATTACCCAATATCAAGAGACGTAGTAGCGTCTTGACGGCAAGTATAAAAAAGAAATATGCCTCGTGAGACGAAACGTTACCGCTACTCTTATTTATTGGACGATGGGACATTTTCCGTTACTCGTTTATTGTTTCTTCGTTGCAATGCTCAATCCTAGAGTAAATGTATACCATCAGCGGTCACTGTACCTATTATGGTCATTTTTATTAGTTTATTCTTCAAATTTTTTTCCCCCTGTTACCGCATGTTGAAGTCTCCAACAAATTCATATAAATCCACCGACAGATCTATTCACATTTTTTTTTATACCATTGAACGTGTTGTTTTATATTTTGGAATACGATGACCACAATAGGCCCTAAGGTGGCCAAAAACGGTACGTTTACCCAATATCAAGAGACGTAGTAGCGTCTCGACGGCAAGTATAGAAAAGAAATATGCCTTGTGAGACAAAACGTTACCGCTACTCTTATTTATTGGACGATGGGACGTTTTCTGTTACTCGTTTATTGTTTCTTCGTTGCAACGCTCGATCCTAGAGTAAATGTATACCATCAGCGGTCACTGTACCTATTATGGTCATTTTTATTATTTTATTCTTCAAATTTTTTTCCCCCGTTACCGCATGTTGACGTTTCCAACATATTCACATAAATTCACCCACAGATCTACTCACATTTTTTTTTATACCATTGAACGTGTTGTTTTATATTTTGGAATACGATGACCACAATCGGCTCTAAGGTGGCCAAAAACGGTACGTTTACCCAATATCAAGAGACGTAGTAGCGTCTCGACGGCAAGTATAGAAAAGAAATATGCCTTGTGAGACGAAACGTTACCGCTACTCATATTTATTGGACGATGGGACGTTTTCCGTTACTCGTTTATTGTTTCTTCGTTGCAACGCTCGATCCTAGAGTAAATGTATACCATCAGCGGTCACTGTACCTATTATGGTCATTTTTATTATTTTATTCTTCAAATTTTGTTCCCCCGTTACCGCATGTTGACGTTTCCAACATATTCACATAAATTCACCCACAGATCTACTCACATTTTTTTTTATACCATCGAACGTGTTGTTTTATATTTTGGAATACGATGACCACAATCGGCTCTAAGGTGGCCAAAAACGGTACGTTTACCCAATATCAAGAGACATAGTAGCGTCTCGACGGCAAGTATAGAAAAGAAATATGCCTCATGAGACAAAACGTTACCGCTACTCTTATTTATTGGACGATGGGAAGTTTTCCGTTACTCGTTTATTGTTTCTTCGTTGCAATGCTCAATCCTAGAGTAAATGTATACCATCAACGGTCACTGTACCTATTATGGTCATTTTTATTACTTTATCCTTCAAATTTTTTTTTCCCCCGTTACCGTATGTTGACATTTCCAACAAATTCATATAAATCCACCGACAGATCTACTCACATTTTTTTTTATACCATTGAACGTGTTGTTTTATATTTTGGAATACGATGACCACAATCGGCCCTAAGGTGGCCAAAAACGGTACGTTTACCCAATATCAAGAGACGTAGTAGCGTCTCGACGGCAAGTATAGAAAAGAAATATGCCTCGTGAGACGAAATGTTACCGCTACTCTTATTTATTGGACGATGGGACGTTTTCCGTTACTCGTTTATTGTTTCTTTGTTGCAACGCTCGATCCTAGAGTAAATGTATACCATCAGCGGTCACTGTACCTATTATGGTCATTTTTATTATTTTATTCTTCAAATTTTTTTCCCCCTGTTACCGCATGTTGAAGTCTCCAACAAATTCATATAAATTCACTGACAGATCTACTCACATTTTTTTTTATACCATTGAACGTGTTGTTTTATACTTTGGAATGCGATGACCACAATCGGCCCTAAGGTGGCCAAAAACGGTACGATTACCCAATATCAAGAGACGCGGTAGCTTCTCGATGGCAAGTAAAAAAAAGAAAAATGCCTCGTGAGACGAAACGTTACCGCTTCTCTTATTTACTGGAAGACGGACCGTTTTCCGTTACTTTAAAAAATACATCAAGATATCTCGGCAAATACTTCGCGTATGAACATTTTTTCAAGTTCCATATTTTTTATTTATTTTTCTCTTTCGAATGAGCGATAATTTTTATATTCCACGACAGTAGTGTAGCACCTTAGCAATGTTCGGTGGGAAAGGTGATAAGTATAACCGAAAAATGTGAAGATTCTGATATTTCTTTGTTTTTAGGGAAAATTGGAGTTACTTACCGGTGGAAATAGATCGACTATGCAATTGGAGGTTTACGACAAAAACAACCAAATAGTTTGCAAGCTCGACAACGGAGATCGTCTGTTGGGCTCGTATCCCATTGACGACGGAATGAGGCTCCACGTGAGTATTCATAAAAAGGCTAATAAATATCCGAATGAAACTTGACAATCAAAAAAACATATCCAAGCGTACAACATAAGATTATTCATCCAGTCCCTTTCGTATACGAAGCATAAATTATTACCAGTAAAATTATATTTCGGGCCAATTCAGCGAAATATATTAATTTGCAGGTGATAGACACATTTCTCCCTGTGGACGACTTGTCTGCTGTAGAAAAGTTTCAAATTTCTGAAGAGGAATACTCAAAACGATCAGGTACGTAAAATAGGGTAGATGTACCGTTGGTGGCCACTGTAGTACCTATTGTGGCCATTTTTTTAAATTTATTCTACAAATGATTTCTTCCACACAATTGCGCGTTGATTTTTTTACAAATGCACATTTCAATTCACTAAATGACCTACCCCACGATTTTTTTATTCGATTAAATGTTTCGATTTATTCCCTTGAATGTGATGGCCACAATTGGCCCTAAGATGGCCAAAAACGGTACATCTGCCCTATATATCCCTCTATATTATAAAAAGATGTCGCTGCCGCCTCCACCGCAGTTTAGGAGATCGGAACCATCCAAGTACGGTCCTCTAGGATCGGTACTCTAATGGGTGACCATTAGGGTGGCCCAAATTTCAGATATATTTTTTAATTTATAGTCTCATCCAATAAAATGGTTGTTTTCAGAGAAAAAAAACAATTCTCACGAAAAATAGAGCTTATAAAAAATTATTTGGAGGTCGCCCAGCAATTTTGAAAATTAAAAAATATATATATATATATATATATTTTTTTTTTGTAATCTTTTACCCCATGTATCATTTTGTTATCTCATTTCTAGTTTCTGGTTGAAATTTGGAAAAAAAAAAAAATTATCATTCAATGGTCGTTCACCGACAGAATACATTTTGAAATAAACAAATATTATGAAAATCATTAAAATGTATAAGTCATTCAACGCCACAAAAAAGTGCTTAAACAATTTTTTTAAATGTACAAATTCTATTTTTTTTTAACTTTACACCTTATTTCTCGTCATTGCTAGACACTTAGTTCATGAGTGGAATTTTTTATACAAATATTAACACTGAATGGTCGCTGATATTAAAGAAATTTTTCAATTTTCTGTATCTGTCTCTGATGCAGTTTGGTTCTATTTAAAGTTTCGACAATAAGTATTGACTTATATTTTACTATGAACTAGGCGCCGAATAATGGGAGGAAAACAGGGGTGACAGTTGAGATAAAAAAATAAATGAAAAGGAAATTAAATGAATTTATTTCAAAATGTATTCTGTCGTTGAGCGACCTTATGATTTTTTTTTTTTTTTTTTTTTTCCAATTTCAATTAGAAACTTGGGATGAGATGACAAGATGATATAAATAGGGATAAATAGGGATGCGGAGAGGGGGTTCTTCTTCGAAAACAGCCTCTGGGCCTAGGGCCCCTAAGAGGCCCGGTAGTTGAAGCAGTTACCAGTCCAATTGCGGCTGTGGACCGACTTTTGATGGAACGTATGGAAACACTCGCATTTGCCTAAGAGCGTAGGGAAACCACAGTAAAACCTACGCCGAGTGTAGCCGGCTACAGGCTGTCGCCCAGAGCTCCAATGTTCACTCGGACAGCATGGCGTGACTTACGGCAGTATACACTGTATACCCGGCGCGCTGCTGCTCGAGAATAGTACATTACGCTACAAGGGAGGGAAGTGCAACTTTTCACCGAGTGTGAAGTTTGATGCCCGAGCGAAGCGAGGACAGAAATTCACACGAGGTGAAAAGTTGCACCCCTCCCATGTAGCGTACTATACTTTTCTCCCGATTTCACTGCAAAATAACTCCGTTTCGCGTGTGCAACGGGGACGGAAAATTAGGTTATTTTTAACAAATGACGATCCGCATGCGTAATGCGATTTTCATTTCTCCCGCAGGGCAGGAATGAGCCGATTTCCTCCCTAGGGAGGAAATGAAATCGTATTTCGCATGCGTGAGTCATTTGTCAAAAATGAGCTACTTTCCGCCCGCGTTGCGGACACGAAATGGGGTTATTTCAGTGGAGTCGGGAGAAAAAACATTTTTGCCCTCAGCGGGAATCGAACCCGAGCCTCCCAGTCACTGTACCTAGCGCGTTACCGCTAGGCTACCAGTGCTAGTATATGGAGTGAGAGATTACAAAAAATAGAAAAATAAAAAAATGGTTGAACATTTTGAACATTTTTTTTTCTCACTGAAAACCACAATTTTATTGGGTGAGACTAAAAATTAAAAAATATATTTTATTTCTAGAAAACCAGGAAAATAGATAGGATGAACTTTATAAACTTTTATTTAGAAATTCGAAATTCAACCGAACGTGCAAAGTATAATACTTTTATTAAGTGGTAATAATTTGAAGCGATACAATTTGAAAGCGCAATTGAATAATTCAATGGAGTCTCGTGACAAGCTATCGCGGCAAGGTTAATGTAATGATAAATGAATGATTTGTTCGATACCAATGTTTATAAAAATAATGCTTTATAAAAATATACCAGCTTCACGGCGCGTCCTTTTGCCGCCGCGGCGGCAAAAAGGGTTTGTCTTGGCCATCCCCGAACTTTTCAGAGATTGTATGTGAAGCTTTGAGCCTGTCGAAGATCTCCCCGCCAAGTGGCCTAAAAGTGCTGAGAACGCGTGGCCTGCATATTCCAGTAATCTGTCAAATAAATAAATCGATGACACTTCGGGTCAAAGGAGTTTTTGGCATTGGAAAAATCACAAAATTCAACGCAAAGACAAAAATTGGAAAAAATTCGTACGTAATCAGAAAAATAAACGAATCTTTTTCATCAAAACAAAAAAATTAAGTTGTGGCAAGATTTGTTAAACAATTTTATATTTCATTAATTCGTTAATAACATTTTGGAATTATTATTATGTCATATTAATCTTTACAGCACCTATAATGTGCATGATTTTTTTCAGATTTTTATATTATCGATTTGATTGAGATTTTTATATTTTATATTATATTATTGTTAGTTTTTCTGCATGCGTATGAATTTTTTCAGAATTTGGAGTAACTTTTGAAAACTGTGTTTTTTTTTTAATTTTTTTATTGTGAAAAATGTGTTAAAATTCCTGAATTTTGGATATGTGATAGTCACGGAACCACCTATTACACTCAAGAAGTTTCCGCACGATCGATCAAGTAGATTCGGAGATTTAGCTCGAACATTGTAGGAAAATAAAACAATTTTCAAAAGTTACAAAAAATTCTGAAAAAATTCATACGCATGCAAAAAATTAACTAATCATTTTCATATGAAAAAAAAAGTTTGGTAAACGGCGGATTTGTTGACAAAATTTTTTTTTCATCAATTTGTTAATAACATTTTGGAAGTATTATTGTGCCAAATCAATTTCTTGAGCACCTCCTATATACTTGATTTTTTTCAGATTTTTATCTCAGCAAGAAGTGTTTGAAATTCTATCTTAATTTTCACTTTTTCGCAGGTTAAGGGGGGAGTACACGACTAAAGTACTCCGTAAATTTGCATCTTTTTTAAATGCAAAAAATTGAAAACATTCTTGAAAAAGTATGTTTTTAACTAAAAAAAAACTCCGATGCGATAGTTCGAATAGTTTCCCTGAAAAAAATTCTCGAAAATTACCTTTATTTTTTCGTTTCCAGGTGTATATCCCCCCTTAAGCACCGTTGCGCGCTAGAACTACCTTAAGGCGATGTGAAATACCGACGCGCGCCTCAAAAGTTTGGGACAGCTTTTTGTCGCGAATTATGAACGGATCGAAGTGAAAATTGAAATACAAACGCCAGTAATGTGAATATCGGGAATGAATTAGTCAGAATTTTAATTCTGAAAAAAAAAAGCTGTCGGTAATCGATCTGTTTTTTTTTTTTTTTTTTTTTTTTTTTTTTTTTTTTTTTTTTTTTTTTTCGAAAATCAAGATTCTGACTAATTTATTATCAAGATTTACATTACTGGCGCCTGTATTTCAATTTTCACTTCGATCCGTTCATAATTCGCGACAAACCGCTGTTCCGGAGATTTTCGGCGCTCAGTGTTTCACATAGCCTTAAGGGGCTGCTGGAGTAGATTTTTTTTACCGACAGTCGTCGGTAAAACTTGAATTCCGCAATTTACGCTTTACGTCGTTATAACGCTACAGATATACTTCAAATTTGACAGAGATGTTATATGAACAACAATGGTTCGGCGTAGATGCGATTTTCAGTTGAAAACTAACAAGAAATAGGAAAAATTGTATATTTGTAAATCTCCGAAAACCAATATGGCCGTTTGAAATGTCAACAACGCATTTGTTGTAAGATATAATCGTTTAAGGAACTCAAACGTGCCAAATCCGTATCCACGCCAATTTTTTGATGTTTTCTGAATATTTCAGAACTGGCGAAATGTCGATTATAGAAACTGAATCCACGTAAAGCGTAAACTGCGTGCACGTGTTTTTGGTTAAACTTTCAGCCGATTAAGAAGATCTCTATCTGCTCAAAATATACGATTTTTCTATTTCTTGTTAGTTTTCGACCACAAATCGAATCTACGCCGAACCGTTGTTGTTCATATAACATCTCTCTCAAATTTGAAGCATATCTGTAGCGTTATAACGACGTAAAGCGTAAATTGCGGAATTCTAGTTTTACCGACCAATGTCGGTAAATAAATCTACTCCAGCAGCCCCTTAAGAGTGTTAAACTAAAGCTTCAAGTGTTCGTGTTTTGTGGTTGCTTACCGTAAAAATAAAAAAATAAAATCCTTTGAGCCTCGACTAAGACCTCATCGTCAAGAGTTGTCTCGAGCGAAGTCTCCTGACGTGTCTCATTTTTTGAAAACAAGCGTTGGATAGATGTCCCCGATCGCCGCACCAGTTGCACATGATTCCCGCCAAATGCGGATACTTTTCCAGCTTCTCCTCGCCCAATGCTCGCGTTATGGCTACCGTAAGATCCGAGTAGCCGCGTTCCTGGGTCTTTTTGTAACGAGGTCTCAAACCAGCGACGTAAAGATTAAGAGCAACGCGCCGTACGTAGCTCGGAATATTTCGACGAATTCTCGACGATCTTGTGCTTCTTACGAAAGCCGCGATCAATTCTTTCATCAGATGCACAAATCGGTGACTATAATCAGCTACACTCTCGCTTCCCTTCTGCCGACAATTTTTCCATTCGGATTTGATCGTACCGACGGTTCTTCTGCTCCGATATAATTTCACCAATTCGTCCTTCAGTTGCTCGAAGCTCGTTATGTTTTTCTCAGCCAAATGTGTCGCTGCAACTCCCTTGATCTTTCTCGTTAAAAGTGTTCTCAGCAAATCGGGCTTTTTCGACGGATCAATGCGTCCGGAAACGTACATTATCGCATTAATGAAGCCATCGACGAGTGAGGTATTTCTGCCGTTGAAACGCGGAATCAATTCCCAAGCTACGTACAAGCTCAAGTTGTGAGACATCTTTCTTTGACGAACGTCCAATGTCCACCGCGCTGATGAATCCTGTATTTGGATAACGGCTGATACAATATCTGCAAAAAAAGGAAACAGAAAATCAAAATAGATCCGTGCCGAAAAAATTGCCGCTCGAGTTTCCCGTACACGAAGGGCAAAAAACTTAGTTAGGGCAGATGCACCGGTTGTGCCCACTGTACGAGTTGTGGCCATTTTCACTTTAAATTATTTCAAATTATTGTTTTTCTGTGTTTTAACAAGATTATCAAGATTATCATCGCTGTTACCGACAAGATTATAAAGTTAACAAGATACTTTTGAAAATAACGGTCAAACGTGCCACCTTCCAGTTAAGGTAGTCCTTGCGTCTAGTATTCAATTCACATAAATTCGAGAAAGTTGACAAGAAATTGCAACTACTTCTCGATAATATAAAAATCTGAAAAAAATCATGCATGTTATAAACGTTGAAAAGATTAATGTTGCATAATAAAAATTCCAAAATGTTATTAACAAATTGATGAAAAATAAAATTGTTCAACAAATCCTTCGATAACTTAATTTTTTTGTTTCAATGAAAATAATGCGTTCATTTTTCTAAATATGTATGAATTTTTTCAATTTTTTTAATTCACTTTGTTTTTTGCGTTTTTTAACATGGGGAAAATCACAAAATTCAAAGTGAATTCGAAAATTTGAAAAAATTCATGCATATTCAGAAAATAGAACGGATCATTTTCATTGAAACAAAAAAATTAGGTTGTCGAAATATTTGTTGAACAATTTTATTTTTCATCAATTTGTTAATAACATTTTGGAATTTTTATTATGCAAAATTAATCTTTTCAACGTCTTTAACATGCATGATTTTTTTCAGATTTTTATATTATCGAGATGTGGTTGCAATTTCCTCCCAATTTTTGAAAACTTATGCGAACTCGACACCAGGCGCAAGGACTACCTTAATAAGAGTAGCGGTAGCGCCTCGCCTCACATGGCCATTTCTTGTTGTTTCTTTATTATTATTATTATTATTGTTATTTTTATTTTTATTTTTATACTTGGCGTGGAGATGCTACCGCGTCTCTTGATTATCTATATAATTTTGTTTCTTTTTAACAATACAAATAATTCTGTCCTTTCGAAGTCTGCGGCTACAATGAACCAAAGATTTTCAAGTTTTTTTTATTTTTTCAAAATTTTTTTTATTTTACTTTATTTAATTCGACCCGTGTGTTAAATCGTTGCGATAAGGAACACTAAAAGTCAATTTGTTGACTTGGGTTTGATTATAACAACGCATAGCGCGTTGTTATGTTGGCCGAAAACCGATATGTCAACCTGAAAAATTTTTAAACGGCCTACGTTCGAGGTCTCGAGTCAACGATTAATTTCTGCTGCAGTTGAGACAAATCATTAAGTATTACGATAGTACCCCGCCGTTGTTAAAAAATGTCGACCGATTTTTTCATCCAACCTATACTATAAAAAAATATCCCTCCGGAAACTGACACCCTAACGCTTCGAGGGCTGACTCTTTCGAGACTTGACATCAGAGATGCCAGTTGGTCGTTACTTTGAAACACACACTTTTCTTTGTTTATCCTATAATTTGCTTATTATTAAAAGTTGAGCAAAGGTGGCCTACGCGTTATGTAACTCAATGTTTTAACTTCGCACAAAATCCTTAAAAGACATTTTTGGCCTTGAATTTAATGAAAAAATATGTAAAAAGTAAATGCAACGAATAACGAGTAACGATGAAAGTAGCGATCGATATTTTTGCTCGTTACATATCATTTTTATTATTGTTTCCATGAAATTTATTGTAAAAAATGTCTCTTAAGGATTTGCTATAAAGTAAAAACATTGAGTTATATAACGTATATGTCACATTTACTAAACTTTCGATAATAAGCAAATTATAGGATCAATTTTAAAAAGTATGTTTTTAGAAGTAACGAGCCGTTGACATCTCTGCTAGACATTGTCGAGTTCCTTTCATCCAATCATTCCATCACGAACTTCTGAGCGATGAAACCCGATTCTTCAATAATTATTGTTAAAGTGCAAATTATTCCATTATT
The DNA here is from genome assembly GCA_964034905.1 of Itoplectis maculator. NCBI lineage: Eukaryota > Metazoa > Arthropoda > Insecta > Hymenoptera > Ichneumonidae > Itoplectis > Itoplectis maculator. The sequence continues at coordinate 191,077 of OZ035865.1, forward strand.
AAATTGGGGTTATCATTATTGTTAAAGTTTAAATTATTTATTAAAAAAAATATTCTCGATTTTCTCTTTATTCGGTCTACGACATCTTTTAAATTTCAATTTATTTACTTTGAATTCATACGTTCGTGATATTGTTAAAAATACATATATTATTAAAAAAATAACATTGAAGTCGAAATATTTGTTCATAATGCATTTCAATTTGTTCGTGTACATATTGTACTTATAATTGAGTGGGGGTTGGCGCGCGAAGCGCGCAGGAAGCGGAGCTCCTCTAGTCTTATATATAATTAACATCTCTGTAAACATTTTCCGCTACAGTTGAGAAACTATGAATATGATCCGTCAATATTTCTAATCTCTCGAAATAAGCTGAGCTAATTTGAAAAAATAGAAAATATGAAAATCGTTAAAAATTGGAGAAGCATCAATGTGAAAAATGACCGTTTCTTAGGTAAACTGTTTTTAGACGAAACCTCCGTAAATGCTGTGAATTTATTTGTGAGTGTCAGGAGCATTGACGCAATTTTGTTTGTAATGCGACGGCAATAATTCTGTCACAAGAGATGATGGTTCGTGTTTAAGGATGTATGTCAGCGAGACTGTTCTCAACCCGCTCAAAAGTCAAAATCCAGAGGTAAATTCGACCACTTCTCGATAGATTAAAAATCTGAAAAAAATCAAGCATATAAAAGGTGCTCAAAAGAATAATTTCGCATAATAATAATTCCAAAATGTTATTAACAAAAAGGTGAAAAAAACAATTGTTCAACAAAGTAATGGTCAACCTAATTTTTTTTTTGCATAAAATTTATATGTATATTTTTCTGAACACATATGAATTTTTTCAGAATTTTTTCTAGTCTTCGAAATTTGGTTTTTTGTTTTCATCTTTGGACTGTATTCGCGAATCTATTTGATCAATCTTTTCGAAACTTGCATGGTGTCATGGGTGGTTTTGGAAGAAATACATATCCAAAATTCGTGATTAAACACGCATTTTTAAAGAAAAAAAAAATCCAAAAAAACCAAATTTCGAAAACTAGAAACAATTCTGAAAAAATGCATATGTGTTTAGAAAAATATACATATAAATTTTATGCAAAAAAAAATTTGGTTGACCACTAATTTGTTGAACAATTGTTTTTTTCACCTATTTGTTAGTAACATTTTGGAATTATTATTATGCGAAATTATTCTTTTGAGCACCTTTTATATGCTTGATTTTTTTCAGATTTTTAATCCATCGAGAAGTGGTCGAATTTACCTCTGGATTTTGACTTTTCAGCGGGTTGAGAACAGTCTCGCTGACATACATCCTTAAAAGAGTTTCTAGTGGTCCTAAAGTAAAATAAATATGTTCGAGGACAAATCACGCGTCGCGTTGCAAGGGCTTTGTTAGGATCCTTGAAGCCCGCTGAGTTGTCTTCAAGAGTCGAGTGTGGACAACGCGCGCCGTATCGGGGTGTTGTGTTTCGGACACTTAGCCCGTTCGAAATCGTCGCATAAGCGTTCCTCGTAGTCTAAACATCAGCGCGATCACCGAATAGGTTGGGTGATAAGGTATATTATATTCCCCGCAGAGATTCGGAGAACTTTGAATGTTTTTCTTTCAAAGCTTTCGTGACAAAGTCGAAAATCAAAACCGACGCGCGTCAATAAAATCATTCCCCACCAAAATTATGAAAGCTTTTGAATCTCCAAAAACGGGAACTCTTGTAACATATTTTTGTCAATTATCATTTTTAAATAAGTCATGTTTTTATTAATTACCATTATTTAATAATTCATAAATGACAACACTTAAAATATTATTTATGTAAAAGATTTGTTAAATTTCGATAAACAAAATAGTCGACAAAACGAACGGATCACGTAAAAAAATAAAATCTTTCCGTACCAAAATTATGAAAGCTTTTGAACTTCCGAAAACGGGAACTTTTGTAACATAGTTTTGTTAATTACCATTTTTAAATAAGTCATAAACGACAACACTTAAAATATCATTCATGTAAAAAATTTGTTAAATTTCGATTAAAAAAAAGTAGTCGGCAAAAGGAACGGATCACGTAAGAAAATAATGACACGATCGATTCGAAAAAAGCACGATAATGAATTTCGTGTCTTCGTAGTAGGATAAAAAAACAAGAAATGAAAAGATGAAAAATATAATGCGGGCTTTAGCATTCTTTTTTAACACATTCTCACCTCTGCTAAACGCAGAGAATAATTACTTACACATTAGATTACCGCCTTGTTCAATTATTTTAAGAGCTGTAACTCTGAGGCTAATCTTCTCCCATCACAATTTTTTGTTACACAATTCTAGATATTTCGGCGAACAAATTGTGAACATTTCAGCCAAATTTGGAATGCCGTTTCGGAGGAAAAAAAACATTGTAATTTTATTTCATTGAAAAATAGCATGAAATGGAATCGGAAAGTTCTAAAAAAAATGTTATTCTAAAAAACGTCGAAAATCTCAAATTCAAACTAATAAACAAAACAAATTCAAATTAATAAACAAACAATGATAATTTCTAGTTATTTTCAGTTGCTGGAATATGCAATTTAAAAATTTCTTTTTTTTTCACATTTTCTCTGCTACCGGACGACAAATGTCCTGAAGAAATTTGAAGACGAACGACGGACGTCGTACGGACGTTTTTTTTTCGTTAATACGAAAATTAGCTTAATTACAACTCGTATATTTGCATAAGTTAATGTGAAAAAAGTGAATGTTAAACTGAGTTTTTATCGGGAAAAGTTTTATCGGGAAAGGATCCTGTGTAAAATCAAATTGAGACACAAGACTTACATATCTTCATAAAGTTACGCTGCTTGTGGCTTTTTCACACTTGTCAGTATTTATAATTACATTAATTTCTCAAACACTCTTATCTTTATTCACTTCACTACTACCTGAATTGAACTTCAGTTTGAGAATGCGTCTTTCCCTAGCAATCACGACGACTTTCAAATTGACCATAAAAATAACGCTTAACAGAAGTTGTTTTTTGCACAAAAATAATTTTCGGAAATTGTCAAAATGACCTCCGAAATGGCCAAACGAAATAATGTGATAGTTACTTTTTCGTTGCTGGAACCGATATCTTACTGTCAAAACAACTTCACGTTCAAAAGGATCGTTATGGCGGTAAATCATTCGTTCTGGTGACGAAAAATTAACTGTAAGATTTTTTGGTTTAGCTATTTCGACGGTTGTTTTGACCATTTCGAAAGTTTCTTCTGCGCAAAAAACAACTTCCATTGAGCGTTATTTTTATGGTCACGTTGACGGTTGTTTTAGGAAAAAATGAAAGTTATCATAATTGCTGGGGTTGACTAAAATAAATTAAAAAAATAAAATAAAATAAATTAAATAAAATAAATTAAAAAAGAAACGGAAAAGTAAAATAAATGAATAAAAAAAAGGAAATGAAAAACAAAATAAAAAAAATTAAAAGTAAATTGCTTGGTCTTGGGGAAAATTGACCGGTACTTACGAAGGGTTTGAGAATTTACGACAGTCCCATTCAACGCTCGCAGTTTTCTAACTTTCACGCTTCTAACAGCAACAGCAACAGCAACAGCAACAACAACAACAACAACAACAACAGGCGATTTTACGTCGGGAGAAGTTCGTTATAAACGCGACATTAAAAACAATCTCGAAAAAATTTGTTTCCACGAAAACAAAGCTCCCTCTATGAGAAAGTAAAAAGACCGCGAAAGTAAAAAAAAAAGCTGGCGATGACAGCTTAACTGACTTCTCGTAAACGTTCTTTGTTAATACTACGAGCCCGCGCCGGTGGAGCCTTCGCGAGGTGTTTGCTCTGTGGACCCTTGCGTACGAATGATTAGCCGAAAGATCCTCGAGAACGAAGCGACGCTAGAAAAAGGGGGATAAGTGCGAAGTAGAAGTGGGGGAAGAGCCTCGAAAATTCTCGGAACGTGATCTATGAAAGAAATTGCCTTGTGTTTTAGATATTCGTTAAGATCATTGTGTAGAAATTAAATCGAGCTGTTTGTTTAAAAGCATTTTAATTATTATTTACTGAGACAATTAAAGACTCTGATATTTTTATGTAAAAGCCCCTTCATATTAAGGGGGAATGTCTTTTTTCAGTGAAATTTACAGCATTTTTCTGGTAAAAAAAAACTATACAACGTACCGATGGGGAATTTTGCATGGTGTTTTATTTGTATTTTATGTACCTTAAAAAATGGGCCGACTTCGTCCAAATTTTGGGAACGATTTAAAAAAAAAACGAATGGACCGATTACCTTTGAATTTGGACAGCATGCTCAACGAACATTCTGCTATCGCTTGATGAACCAAAAAGTGATGCGTTGAGAGTATTTTTTTTTACAACAAAACAACTGATCAATTTTGTAGAAAAAAACCGAAATTTTAACTTCAAAACCAAAAATGTAATTTTCTTTCTTTAGTTTTTTTTTTACCAGAAATTCACTAAAATGTCGTAAAATTGACCGAAAAAGAGACATTCCGCCCTTAAATTATACAAGTAAGCAAAGTAAAAAATAATAAATGAATAATATCATCGCGATAAAATAAATATCTAGATTTTTTATAATATCAAAATTGTATTATTATTTTTAATGGGTCCAATTTTATCGGTCATCTATACATCGTTTACAGTATGGATCGACTTGGCTTCTACGCGAAGCATTTCTTTGACAATTTTTTTCGTGATTTTCTCGGCGGAATGTGTGAAAAACCTGATTTCTGAAGCAAATGATAAAATAATAAATTTGAACGTTTTCAGACACGGTGAAGGCTTTTCTCGAGAAAAACAAACTTGGAAAGTACAACGAGGAGGATATGCGACGAAAGACGGAGGAAAAGATCCGGGAGGCCCAGATCGAGGAAACACTGGCGAACTCGTTCAAAATTGGCGATCGCTGCGAAGTGCGAGTCCCTGCGCAACCGAAGCGACTCGCAACCATCATGTATGTCGGTAAGTGTCTATTGAGCATCTGTTATTATTTCAATTTATTGCTCCACCAAAATCGTACTCTGAAACATTTTTTTCGCTCTTAAAACTTCTCATTGTCCACCGGTTTTAAGGGGTTACATGGGTTTCAGAGGCTCAAAAAAGGGTATTTTTACTAATTTTTTAAAAAATATATATGATGGAACATTTTATTTAAACAATTTATCATATCAAATATACATATTTCACGAGTACTTTGTAAAATTTTCGTTTAAAAATTTTGAAAATTCAGCCGTTGAGAGCTCATTTTCCTTGACCTCGCAAAAAAAAGTACTCTCTCCGTAGATACGATAACTCATGACTGGTTCATCGAAAATTAAAAAACCAACAATTTTCCGTTAGTATATGAATAGATCTCGTGCTTAAACGAAGGAAAAAAAATTGAAATTTGAATTTTTTGCTGAGTTGTGAACAAAAGATCCCATTTTTTCGTTAAATTTTCACCATGTATTGCCCCGTAAAGTAAGTTGTAACAATAAATAAATTAAAAATCCTTTGCTCAAGCACTAGATAATGTTATTTTGAAGAAGTGTGCAAAATTTGAACATGATCGGTTCATAACTTTTCGAGAAATCGTGTCCACCGACTTCAAAAATGGAGTTTCGAGAAAAACGCGATTTAAGTTTTGAAGAGCTAGGTTGGTGTATAGGCGGACGGGACTTCCGAAGGTTCTATCTCTTAGCATTTTACTCGGATCGATTTGAAATTTTGGGAGAATATTGTAAACATAATGTATTATTTTTTAAGACCAAAAAATAAAATAAAAACGATTTTTTGAAATTTTGAAACCCATGTAACCTCTTAAGTTTCATTCGTTCGCTTGAGGAAGTTGCTCAGACGCTGACGATGCGACTGCACCGGACGTACAGATCATTTTTCTGCAGTTCCACATCCGCTGCTCCTTGATTGTCACTCGTAGTTTGGCAAATTCTTTCTTGCTTCTCCGCTGACCGCGCGCTATGTGGCTTATCAGCTTTTTTTAAAATTGAATCTTGAATGAAACGAAACTTACCAAGTTCCGAGGTTCGAGGTTTGATTTCTTATCAAGTTTATGTCAAATAAAAAGTATAAGTTGAATAATAATTATCGCCATTGCCAGCTCTGATAAAAAAAAAAATAAAATCTCACCAACAAAATTAATTTCTATTAGACAATCAGAGAAGTTGCCCACATCGAACCTTTTCTTCAACGATCGACAAAAATCTTTTCTAAATAAACAGCTGTCATTTTTCTACGGAAAATGTTATAAATTATTTATAAGGCAAATTCGTAAAGCATATTTTAAGGAAGACAATGAGCCGTGAATCATTCAAATCGAGCAAAAAATACGGTTTACTCTTTAAAAGAACTTAACGAAAGTACCTTTTCGGAAGTTTCCGTAAATCTTAATATTTGTTGTTAATAGTTAATAGTTAATATTTTGCTAATTCAATGCAATTAAATTTTTCCCTGGTTAAAAAGATACCTGGAAATACGAATCACAGTTCAGAATATTCAACAGATGCATAAAAACGTTGTAAACAGTATTTAAAAAAATCGGCACCTATTTGGTCAATGTGGAGCTGTATAACAGCCTAACTTCCTAAAGGGCGGATAAAAATTAAATTATAATAAAAACAAATTTTGTTCTCAAGGTAAAACTGATTTCAAGGAAGGATGGTGGGTCGGCGTTAAGTATGACGAACCGCTGGGAAAAAACGACGGCATGTAAGTCGAGAAAACCATTTTTAGACTTGATTTCTTTATTTATGTCGTTTGACAGAGTTTACTACTAAAAGCTTATTTATATTTTGCAGGGTTAACGGCAAAAGATACTTCGAGTGCCCGGCCAAGTACGGTGGCTTCGTAAAACCCGCGCATATAGCGATCGGCGACTTTCCCGAAGAAAATTTCGATCTCGACGAAGAAATGTAAACGTCGGGTTTACATTATTATTATTCCTTTTTCTACTCACTTTTAATATACAAATATCTACAATATACTTAAAACTTGAATCTTTGTGAAGTATTTAATCATGATTTATGCACTTCTTTAACAACGTAATAATTCGAGTAAAGACAAACATTCGATAATGTTGAAGTTTGCATCGTTGGAATGCACCGAAAGTAAAAAAAAATAATTATTCTAACGATTCTAAAAAGTAATTATGACAGAGTAATCGTTATAATAACATTTTATACCCAGTTCGATCTTTTGGCTTCCTTGGAATATTTTTTTTTTTTTGTATTTTCGTTGCATTCCAACGATGCAAACTTCAACATCGTAACTTTCGAGTTTTCATTGAAACATCGGAAGCCTATTAGGAATATGCTTTTTTACACGTGAAATTTGTGTTATTAGAAAGATATATATATATATTGTTATCGATACGTTTATGCTTTCTTGAAATGTCATCACGATTATAAAAATATAATTGTTTCAATTTGAGATGCGTGGCTAATCGCTGTTTGTCGCTGTGAACGATAAAGTGTAATCTCAGCTTTTGCTCTTCTTGCTCTCTTTTATGGAGATAACGTAACGTTGAGCGACGTTCAGAGGTGGCGAATAACCGTCGGAGTAAGTAGCGTCTTCGAACAATACTTCGTATTCCTCGGTCGCGGTGGCCGGCAGTTGGTTCACAATTGCCTTGTAGAAACAGGTTGTCTGAGGATAAAGCGCCATAACTGAAAGGAAAAGAAAAAAGCAGCATTGTTAACCCTCCGTGTGTAAACAGGGTCTTTTAAGGGGAGAATAGTACTTTGTGATACAAGGGCGAGAAAGCGGCCGTTACGCGCGGAGGTTAGGAAGCGGCGCACTCGCCAAATCGAGTGCTACAACGACACGAGGCGAAGCCGAGTGTTGTTTGTAGCACGAGAGGAGGCGAGTGCGCTGCTTCGTAACCTCCGCGGGACGGCCGCTTTGTCGCCCATGTATCACATATTACTTTTTGTAACGAATGTCAACGTGATGTCGCACATCTTCGTGCCTGCAAAGCGTGCGTGAGATCATCTTGTAGATAGTTTCACGCACGCCAATGTGTGCGTGAAGTAATGTAGATAACTTCACGCACCAGATGGCGTACGTGAAATTATCTACGTTGACATGAGCATAATACGCGATCTCACGCACGCTTTGCGGGCACGAAATGTGCGACATTACGTGCATGAGTTACAAAAATACCTTTACGAGCGTGAAAAATTGGTATTTTTCGGGAATTTTTTTTAGAGGTGACAAAATGATCCGATCATTTTCAAATATGCACATGAGTTTCTTATAACTGTCAAGTTTAAAAAAGAATTTTTTTTTGGGATGACTAAAAAAATGGCGGCGTTATTAAGGGTCTTCGGACACCTGTCTACCGCGACATCGAAAAGTGCTGCAGTTGTCATTCTTTTTCTGTCGATTGGAAAACGATTTAATAAGTGTCATTCGTTTACTGACATATTAAGGGGAAGGATGTACCTGAAAAATGATGAAAAAGTTCGAAATTGAAAATTTGGGAGCCTTCCTACTCCAAAGGGCGAATTTTCGACCATTTTTTCGACATAGGTGACCCCAAAAAAATTATTTATTTACACGCTACCTTTCAAAATGTAGGTATATCCTTCCGAGAGTAACCTCCCAAAATTTCATCCAAATCGGTCAATAACTTTTTGAGCTAGTTTTTGAAAAAGTAGTTTCGAGATTATCGTGTTTAAAGTTTCAACGCGCCCTTGCGTTTCAGTGGCCCCGCGCTCTAGACTATATGCAATAACTCTGCAAATATTCAATATTTCGAGTTTTCCTTTGGTCAGTATATTCTTTGGGTAGCACACTTGCGAAATATGTAAAAAAAAGGTTTTTTAAAAATTCGAAAGGTATTTCTTCCCTTAAAGAACAGTCGGAATTTCTAACTGAATTTTCTCTCCAATGAATGAAGTGTGGGGTTCGACTACCCCCCCCCCCCCCCCCCCCCCCAAAAGAATCTATTTAGTAGTGTGGACAAAAGACCCAAGTGGCGCCCGGGTCTAGCCGATGGCGGGCAAACGCCGGTCTATGGAAGTCGCCACTGTTCCCTCAAAGGGTCAGTGTACAGACGGCGTCGGTGTTTTGATAGGTAAACGGATGCAATTTTTTTATTCTTTTCGTAGTTTTTCGGTCTTTTCATGACTAAAATATATGTTTCTTGTAATTTTATGCTTTTTCTAGACATTCTCAGTGCCCTTTTTTCCGCGCAGTTGTTGCACTATTGCAACACCTGCGCAAACTAAAATCATATTTTTGTCTTGTGTTATTAATAAAAGGAAGTGTCTAGTGAGACCACGATGTAGGATCACGGTATACCGTGAATCAACACACGGTATACCGTGACCCAACGCACGGTATAATTACATTTTTCGAATAATCATACCGTGCACGGAATAGGTCCCTACGGTATACGGCATTTTGATTCAGAACATGTCGTCATACCGTACATGGTTTTGCACGTCGCAGCAAAATTTACGTACGGCTTGGAGAAGGCAACTAAGATACCGTCGAAATTCGACGAAATTCCATGCTAAAGCAGCAAATTTCCGCTTTAGTAAGAAAAATCAACGAAACACAACCATTCTATATAGCATTTTTTCAAAAAGAAAATCCGACGAAATTCCTTACTAAAGCGCAAATTTGCCGCTTTAGTAAAGATGAATTTCGTCGAATTTCGACGGTATCTCAGTTACCTCCTTCAGACCGTGCGTACATTTTTTGAGGCATCTTAAACCGTGCATGGTATCACGGCGTTCGTACTTAAAATGCGGTATACCATAGGAACCTATTCCGTGCACAGTATAATTATTCGAAGAATGCAATTATACCGTGCGATGAGTCACGGTATGCCGCGTATTGGTTCACGGTATAGCGTGATTCTACGGTGTGCTCCCAATAGACACTTCCTAAATTTAATATGCGTGTGTGGTAAAATTACATATTTTTATATTCAGTTTCTTAACGTTTATATTAAATTCCCAAATTTTTATAGGATTCGGTAGAAAATGCTGCAAGTTAATTTGACGATACGTGTCAAATTTAATATACAAGTTTATGTACGCAGACTCCCTTTACCAGTAATGGAAGCTCATGCCCCTCGTGGAGCTCCCAACCGTAACTTGCGGTTGGGATTCGGTAGTTTTTCCCACCTCCGACCTCAAACCAACCGGTCAATTGGTGCACCAAACCAACCAGTGTTCCAACTTTTCAAAGGTTGATCGTGGATTAGTTTTTGTCAACCAACTGCAAACCAACCATTCTTTGGACGCGATGAAAGGTTGGTTCGTGGTTGGATATTATAAACCAACTCTAATTCCAACTTTTAAACTACAAAATCGATGGTTGATTTATGGTTGATTGTTCAAAACCGACCATAAACCAACTATTTTTGACAACCAGCTATGCAGTTTTTGGCTTATGGTTAGGTTTGAAAAATCGACTAAAAATCAACCGTTACCATTCTTGGTTGAAAGTCGGAATTAGGGTTGGTTTCCAATATCCAACCGTTAACCAGCCTTTCATCGTGTCTAACGAATAGTTGGTTTACAGTTTGGTTCACAAAAACCAACCCTAAATTAACCTTCAGAAAGTTGGAATATTGGTTGGTTTGGTGCACCAGTTGACCGGTTGGTTTTTGGGTTGGTTTCAGGTTGGGCAGAACGCGAGGGGCGAAATATTTTTAATAATATACCTATCGATCCTTTGGAAAATAACGCGTGGGCATCGGTTTCCGGATTGGCTCTCATGAGCGGCAACGGAACAACCCTTCGCCGCGACAGTATATGTCTGTCTTTCTGTTCCTCGTCGATATCGTCAACTTCGTATTTGTTTGCTGTTGGATTAAAGTGCACGACTTCGGCGAGAATCCAATTCTCCTCCTCTTCCGAACCTTTCACCAACGCTGCTACCATATCGCCCATCTGTGATGAAAGATAAATAAAATCGAGTAAAAAATGAGTATCATATTTCGAATATATAGACGAATAGCCGTAGCGCGAAGATACAAAATAATTAAATAAAAAAGACGTAAAACTGAAAAGTAGAGATTTGCCACATATGTATTGTTTTTCCATTTAGGACTTTGCTTTTTTTAACAAGGTACATCGTGTTGAAACTTATGTCTATCGATTCACGTATTTGCATACATTTGGACAAAGGCAAAGTAAGCGTAGGAGCAATTTTCAAAGAAGATTCTTCTTTGAAGTCTCATTTCAATAGTGTAAAATGTATTTTGGTCACCCTGCACCATTTTTTTACATACACGAGCCAGTGTGATTCGTTCACCAAACTGAATCAACAGACTTTTAAGAGTCGTACTATGTGTTTTTTTTACAATAAATAACTCCAGAATGAAAGCTTCGTCTATGCGGAGACAAAAAACAGACATGACGATAAATACCTATGACTTAAGGGGTTACATGGGTTTGAAAATTTAAAAAAAATCGTTTTTTCTTGGTCTTCTAAAATAATACAATATGTCTAGAACATTCTCCCAAAATTTCATATCGAACCGAGTAAAATTCTAAGAGACGGAACCTTCGGAAGTCCCGCCCGCTTATGCACCAATCTAGCTCTTCAAAACTTTAATTGCGTTTTTCTCGAAACTCTATTTTTGAAGTCAGTGGACACGATTTCTCGGAAAGTTATGAACCGATCTTGTTCAAATGATGCACACTTCTTCAAAACAACATTATCTAGTGCTTGAACGAAGGATTGTATTTATTTATTATTACAACTTACTTTACGAGACAATACATGGTGAGAATTTGACGAAAAAATGGGATCTTTCGTTCACAACTCTGCCAAAAATGCAAATTTCAAATTTTTTTCCTTCGTTCAAGCACGAGATCTATTCATGTACCAACGGAAAATTGTTGGTTTTTTAATTTTCGATGAATCAGTCATGAGTTATCGTGTCCACGGCGAGAGCACTTTTTTTTGCGAGGTCAAGGGAAATGAGCTCCCAACGGCTGAATTTTCGAAATTTTTAAACGAAGATTTCACAAAGTACTCGTGAAGTATGTATATTTGATATGATAAATTGTTTTAATAAAATGTTTCGTCAGATATATTTAAAAAAAAAAAGTAAAAATACCCTTCTTTTGAGCCTCTGAAACCCATGTACCCCCTTAAAAAATTGGATAAAATTACAGGGAAATGTACCTTTGCTATGTACGTCGAATCTGCGGGTACCGCACCGCACAAAGGCGGAGCCTTGGCTCCTGGGGTCTTTCCGACGTACAGCGGAAGGGTTTGCGCGGTACTCAACAGCATCTTCATCAGGGCTCCTCGTCTGATTGTTTCCTTGTTTCCTGCGTTTCGAGCCTATAGCAACGATACACATTCTTAGCGTCTAGCAAAGATAGTTTTTTGCTAAGAAAAATACATTTATTACAATTAAAAATACGCCGCGTCTACGTCACTCAAAACGTGATTTGTGCGACACTATTAAATTCACACAAAGTCCACGTGACTCAGTTTTTCGCTAAAATCATACCAAATTTTCTTATAGTTTTTTGTGTGAGTAACACTGATAAAGGTTGACAGAATCTTTTTAAAAAATAATTTAAAAAACTCCTTACTAAAGTGAAAAATGCCCACTGTAGTACTATATATAGATTTTAATGGAAAAAGCGTTATAAGAAATTTGCATGACTTTTGAAGAGAACTATACACTGACAAAAAAAAATTACTTGAAATTTAATGTACTGCAAGTTGTTATTCATAAACTGGTACAGTAAAATTTGCTATACAAGTGCAAAGTCAAATTTATTTTTGGTACAGTAATTTTAACAATTTCCTTACATTGTACTGTAAAAGTACTTTAATTTTTTTTTTATTTACTCTAATTTCATTGCAAAGGTACCTTAATTTTATATCACAATTGTACATTAATTTTACTTGACGAGTTTATGGATTCAAACTTCCAGTCTTTTTTAACAGTGTAAGTCACAAGAATGTTGTGGGATGTTAGCAAAAAACTAAAAGTCATGTGGACTTTGTGTGACTCCAACAGTGGCACAAAAGTCACGTTAGCGATTTGCGTGACTCTTGACACGGCGAATACATTTTTTACAGTTAAAAATATGTCGAAACAAATTTTACAGTTAAAAATATGTCGAAACAAATTTTACAGTTAAAAATATGTCGAATCAAATTTTCAAGAGTACCTGAATTCTTCGTTCGTTCCTTATGGCTCGTATTTCATTTATCTTCACCAATGTTTTGCGTAACAAATCCTCCTCTCGTTGAGCATCCTGCACTGCGGTATTGTAAAGATTGCGCAGTTTTTGCTGATAGTAAGGAGATACCTTGTCGTCCGGCGTCACTTTCTCATGAGCCTTTATAACGTCGTTCAAACTTTGCTCCGCGCATTTTCGCTCCGTTTCAATATCGTGGACTGTTTGAAAGATATACTTCAAACGCTCCTTGAAAAAACAAAAACAAAACGTACATAAAATTGTTTCTTTTAAAATATTTCAAGTAATGTAAAAAGTTATTTTCACAAATATTGGGAGCTATTTTGACCAGCCAATTTTTGTTTTAATTTCATGTTGTTCCAATATCGTAAACTGTTTGATATATATACTTTAGAGTCTCCTTGAAAAATCAAAAAAACAAAAACAAAATACACAGTGAAATCTCTTTCTTTTGAATTATTTAGTTTCAACTGTAACAAATTATTGTCCAAATATTGTGAGCTATTCATAACGCTTTTTAACAGACCTATTTATAACGGTTTATTTGTATTAATGAGATACTAATGCTGCGCTTTTCCATGAATACAATCACGTTTTGACCTTCTCTGGAAATTTTATCATAGTGCGACTTGCTAGCTTGGGAAATGCAAACCCAGAGTTACAGTAAGGTAAACGTACCAATGACGGGACGTTTAAGACAATGTCTGTTTTGTATGTCAATTTTCGTCCGCTTATGTTGATTATTTTAGGAAATAGCGGTAGCGAATTGCAAGGTTGGAGTTTCTTGTTCCCAAAAACCATAGAATAAACATGTTTCGGATGTTTTTAAATATATTTATTGAATAAAATGCTGAAAAGTGCACATGTACCCGTGCCGGGACAGCTATTTTTGTGCATGTCCCGATGGCGGGACATCAAATGTACGTACCGCTAGAAATATGTAAATTTGAATTCATCTGCCTGGGGACAATTGCTGAAACATGTTTTATATGTAAGGTGACGGTTTATAAATTATCGCGGCATCCTTGCGATATTCTTACGCTCTCGTTATCCAAGTAGCTGCCACATAACCCAACATCCTTATCAAGATGACAGTCTCGTCCCAGTTTGTGGACACATATTGCCGTGGGCGCAAAAATACTTTTGATGCAAATATTCAATTGACGATGAAAAATGTTAAATTTTTTGATGTGCGTCAATGATATATAACAGATGCTATTGTAAGAGTTACATTTTATATTTTGTTCATCAAACTTTTATTATTTACAAATATCTTCTTAGTGTCCCGCAATTGGGATCTGTCCCGCCATTGGTACGTTACCTTACATCGGAGTGCCTTTCAGCATATTCCGGAAAGTGGCGAGAGAATTAATATTAAGTTTTAAATAATTTTGTAAATAAATAATATTGTGTCAGATCTGGTATACGTACAATGTAAGAAATTGTTAAGGAGAAACCCGTTTAATAATAATAATTAATTTCATGTTGTTACGTCGATTAGGTTGATATTTGTTTACACTTGCAATAAGGACGACCCAATGTTTACATACTTGTATTTGATGGGCTGCTACATCTGTGTTGAAGGGCATGATGGCTATATGTTTGCGTTGTTGATTTGAGAGCCGTAATTCGAAAAAAGTCGAAATATCGCACCGACGATGTAAATAATCACTGAAGTTCGGTCGAACCTTTTATCGTCGCTTCCATGGACGATGCGGTCGCGCACAAATATATGACGGATCTCGTCTCCGACTCGTCGCTCGTTCGGTTTATTGAGATGCGATGTAAAATACCGACTGTGGTAATAGAAACTGTAATGAACAATTTTTACGCATATTTGCATTTACACTCTACACTTACAATCTTAGTATATATATTCCATAGCAGCAGCAGTCTCCGTCCGTTGTTACTATTTTTTAATTTTTTTAAATTGAGAATCGTACAAAAATAGATGGCTTTGAATGGCAAACTCCTACCTTACCGACTAAGAAAACTATATAGACTCTCTTTACAGCTTATCGCATAAATTAAAACAACAAATATAACAGCTTTGTTCCTGGCGCAACTTTTTTTTTGTTTTTTTTTCTGCATTAGATTTTCGAGCGATGCCATCTGGACAATAATGCAAATTAGAGAAAACGCAAATTACAAACGCGGTCGGTATCAAAAACTGTAATGAACGATTTTTACGCATATTTGTATTTACAGCTAAACGAAAAAATGCATTCACTGTGCTGGCGATATCCACCGTTAATGAATTTTTTTGTTTAGCTGTTAAGGGGCTGCTGGAGTAGATTTTTTTACCGACATTGGTCGGTAAAACTAGAATTCCGCAATTTACGCTTTACGTCGTTATAACGCTACATAGTATATAATTCAAATTTTACAGAGATGTTATATGAACCACAACGGTTCGGCGTAGATTCGATTTGTGGTCGAAAACTAACAAGAAATAGAAAAATCGTATATTTTGAGCCAATAGAGATCTTCTTTATCGGCTGAAAGTTTAACCAAAAACACGTGCACGCAGTTTACGCTTTACGTGAATTCAGTTTCTATAATCGACATTTCGCCAGTTCTGAAATATTCAGAAAACATCAAAGAATTGGCGTAGATACGGATTTGGCACGTTTGAGTTCCTCAAACGATTATATCTTACAGCAAATGCGTTGTTGACATTTTAAACGGCCATATTGGTTTTCGGAGATTTACAAATATACAATTTTTCCTATTTCTTGTTAGTTTTCGACTGAAAATCGCATCTACGCCGAACCGTTGTTGTTCATTTAACATCTCTGTCAAATTTGAAGTATATCTGTAGCATTATAACGACGTAAAGCGTAAACTGCGGAAGTCTATTTTTTACAGGACCAATGTCGGTAACAAAATCGACTCCAGCAGCCCCATGCACGAAAATCGTTCTTCATTACAGTTTTTATTACCGCAGTCGGTAATTCACGTCGCCGGCGTTATAACGATGGCGACGTTTGATTACAACTGGCAACTGCGCGGTGAGAGAGGTTGACGCTACATGGCGTCTGTGATGGTTGTGATTTAGATCGACACTCTCAACAATAAGTCGGTGTACACGAAAAATCCTCATGAAATCATGAATGCGTTCGGCAACCGAGACACACGTGAAGATCCTGAATCGAGGTTCGTTCTTGCAAGATTAATGTCAACATTAAAAAAAAACTTCTTGTGATTTCTCGAAACCAGACCTTTTTATAGGTTATATCTCATACGACACGAAATATAAGATTCGTGTTAATAAATTTCGTGTTGTAGTTCTAAAATTCATTTCTTTAGAGGGGGGTAGGAGGGTATTACATTTTTTTCTCCATTTTTTAAAAATATTTTGTACTGAATGCATAATACCTCAAGAATATTGTGCCAAAATTTCAAGTCAATCGGAGCAAAATTGAATGCGTTATGAGTATTTTTATACTCTCGGATTGTTATTCATTCGCGGCCCGGCCCGAGCGCGACTTTAAGAAGGGTCGAGCGCTTCAATGGTATCTGGAAACATATGCTGATTTTTTTTTACGCGTATATATGAACGGTCTAAGGTTGACTACAAAGTTTGAATGTGCTCATCTTCAATGTTTTGGAGAAATATTTGTTGAAATTATCACCATTTAACATTGATTCTTATGGCAGATTGAAATAAAGGTTTGTAGGGATAATTTATGTGGAAAAGCTGCAAACAAATTATTGAAAGCTGCAAAGGATGTTCTTAAGAACTTCCGTAAAAAATGTAGATGCGTGTTCTTCACCGTTAATTAATAACAAGCAATTGTGTTGCCGGATATGCAGTTTTCGTAGGTTTTCGTCAGGGCGTCTCTGTCGCATATTGCTTATTATTAATTAACAGTGAAGAACACGTGTCTACATTTTTTTACAGAACTTCTTAACAGTATTCTACATAGTTTTCAATACTTTGTTTGCAGATTTTTCACATATATTACCTCTAGAAACGTTAAAATACACCTTTTTTCAATCTGTCATAAGAATCAATGTTGAATGGTGAAAATTAAAAAAAATATTTGTCCAAACGGTGAAGATATTTCTCCAAACTTTGTAGTCATACTTAGACCGTCCATATCCATGTGTAAAAAGAAATCAGCATATGTTTCATTGACGCGCTCTACCCTCCTTAAAGCCTTTTTTTTCCCCACAACTCACGTTTTCAAAGTCGGTGCCCATCGTACCGTCAAAACTACTGCACCAATCCTTTTGAATTTTTAAGATCGGTGCTGGATCTCGATGAGGGGCACCGCAAACTTTTTTCCGAGATGCTTCGGAATAAATGCTACCATTGTCGTATTTTTAAT
The DNA here is from genome assembly GCA_964034905.1 of Itoplectis maculator. NCBI lineage: Eukaryota > Metazoa > Arthropoda > Insecta > Hymenoptera > Ichneumonidae > Itoplectis > Itoplectis maculator. Next base: position 208,615 of record OZ035865.1, read on the forward strand.
ATTTCTTCATGAAAATTTTACACAATATTCTTCTAATGTTATACTTTGATGTACCATTGGTTTTATTACATAGATTTCAACTGTGTCATAAAAAAAAATCACAAAAATGTGCTTTTTTTACACGAATTAACCCTACCTCCCCCTTAAGTGCATGTGTCATACCGACTGCGGTAATAAAAACTGAAATGAATGATTTTTACGCATATTTGAATTTACAAGTGAACGAAAAAATTCATTCACTGCGGATATCACCAGCGCAGTGAATGCATTTTTTTCGATTACCTGTAAATGCAAATATGCATAAAATATCTTTTATTACAGTTATTGATACAGACTGGGCTTAGCACGGATGTTTTACATGCCCTTAACGTCTTTCTTTTTTCCTTGTTTCAAAAATAAAAATGAAAGCCTGCAATGTTGAACCTTGAAAATTGTTTTGTCATTCTATTTAGAAAATGTCTAATGAATTTCCTGAAAATATCGGTGAATTTCTATCAGCTTTCACATTTTTCAAACGAATCAATGCGCTTTCCCCGAGACCAAATTTTGCTAATTGTTCCGATTTTCTCGCGAGGTTCCATGAAATCGTTTCAACTTGGTTGATACTTTCGGTTGATATTTGCTTCTCTCTTATGTTTAGAATCTATTATCCCAAAAGATGAACATTTAATTGAATTTTCAGTTCAAAGTATATTATTGAGTCTTCGTATAAATAAACCATATTTTTTCTGAAGAAATTAACTGTTACCATACGAGTAAGACAATGAGCGGCAAAGCAAGTGTTACAGAAAAAACATGCAATTTAATATGGTTTCAGGTGTATGTCAGTGGGCTGTGAATAATGTGCAATTTAATGTCAACCATGGAAACCAAAGTGGAAACCAGCAAGACAAGCAGCCTCAAGGCATTGCTGCTGCGAGCATGGCGTGAGCGGTGGAGCGATTTACAATGGGGAATAAATATAAAAACGGTAAATCATAAATGCAAAGTTTAGAATTTTTCTTCGCTGTGGCTATTCACAGGGAAGAGTGTCTAATAGAGTCACAAAAGCGACACATAAAGAATTGGAGTGTTTAGACACTCCGATTATGAAAATGAAAAATACATAAATAAATAAAAAGCTAGATGTCTGAATCATGTTTCAATAAATCTGGAATAGATCGATACCATTTTTTGCATAGCACTTGCACGACTCTATTAAAGACACTATTCTGTGCAAATAGCCGCAACGATTTTTTGTTCGCAACAGCAAAATACAATTTGGTTGCGTTGTAATTTTCAGGTATTGCCAAGAGGAGCAAGCGGCGATGTTCATAACTTGGCGGAGTGTATTCTCCAGCAGGCTTTGGTTGGCCCTGGTCCCAATCAGCTGGTTTTATCTTACTTGAAGCATTCCTTGAGTTCGCAGTTGGTATCTTACGCCAATGTGCTTATGAGAATAAGCAAATACAATGCGTTTCACAAGCCTCACTGCGTCCTCTGTCTCCTGGAATTTCTCGAGACAATGCACGTCGGAATAACGTGTCGCGGAAAGCCGGAGGAAGATCTACTCGCAGCCTCTGTGCTTTCTATCGTTCATTGGCTGCTTCAGTGTTATCTCCACACATTGTCGAAAATGCCGCAGAACAATATGATTTCTGTGCAAGGCTTCGAATTCGCCGACAAATCTGCCAGCATTCTCAAGCAGATGCTCGGCTCGGACTTCATATGCGCGATGATTTATCTCGCAAAACACGACGCTACAGGTGATCTATAATTCTTATGCGATAAAAGCTCAGAAGAGAACAAAATAATTTCGAAGATTAAACAAAGGAGCACCCTTTCATTTTTAATCAAATTTGATAAAAATCTAATTGAGTAAAAAAACCTTTTTGCTGTCAGGATTTTTCAATTGTCAGATGAATTTGTTTTTGGATCTTCAAGAAAGTGTTGATCACGCCGAAATATGTCGAATAATCAGCGTATTCCCTTTTTGAATTGAAGAACTCAATTTGATTAAGGTAGTTCTAGCGCGCAACAGTGCTTAACTTGCGAAAAAGTGGAAATTAAGATAGAATTTCGAACACTTCTTGCTGGGATAAAAATCTGAAAAAAAATCAAGTATATGGGAGGTGCTCAAGAGATTGATTTGGCATAATAATATTTCCAAAATGTTATTAACAAATTGATGAAAAAACAAATTGTTGAACAAATCGCCCGTTTGCCAAACTTTTTTTTCATATGAAAATGATTTGTTAATTTTTCTGCATGTGTATGCATTTTTTCAGAATATTCGTTACTTTTGAAAATTGTTTTTTTTTTGTGGTTCTATGACAAACACATATCCACAATTCGGGAATTTTCACACACTTTTCACAATAAAAAAATTGCAAAAAAAAACGAATTTTCAAAAGTTACAAAATGTTCTGAAAAAATTCATACGCATGCAGAAAAATTAAGAAATCATTTTCATTCGAAAAAAAAAGTTTGGTAAACGGGGGATTTGTTAACCAAATTTTTTTCTCATCAACTTGTTAATAACATTTTGGAAGTATTATTATGCGACATCAATCCCTTGAGCACTTCCTATATACTTGATTTTTTTCAGATTTTCATCCCATCAAGAAGTGTCCGAAATTCTATCTCAATTTTCACTTTTCGGAGATTGAGCACCGTTGGGCGCTAGAACGACCTTAAGAAAAATTCATTCGGTCTTCCCGTACCTTTTATCGTGGGAGAGAGGATCTTAAACATAAGAATAGATCGAAATGAAAGACTAATTCACAAAATGAAAAATGTACAACATTTCATTAGTTTCTCGACCGTGCAATTTAGTGTCAATCTACTCTGGAAAAAATTAGTAGTTGTGATTACCAATCATTGGTTCGATATACCAAAAAATTGGTTGCAGTTAGTAAAATATTGGTAGCTCTGACGAACGATTGGTAATCAGAAATATTCATTTTTGTCAGTGTATTGTCGTTTTTTATTTCAGCACTCTATCTCGAAGTGGTGAAAAAATGTCAGGAGATCGAGGCTCTGCACAAGACGAGCAGTAATTTGAAATCGACGCCACCCGCCATCGAGGAGTCTCTTAAAAAGCTGACAAATCTTGATATCGAGAACATAGGAGCTGCCTCCGGCGGCGGCAGTGCTATCGTTCCTATGGAATCGATAACTTACTGTTTGCAGCCGTTGTTTGCGGTTCAGGTGCTTCTGAATCCGAGCACCGAAACCGCTGTCTTTGTCAATCAGTTGCTGATGATTCAACGCCTGAAGGGATACACGAACGCGAGGCTCTACTGCGAAATAATGCGAGCCTGCCTTATGTGTCTCCACAACGTAACCGGCACCGTTAAAGAGTCGCAGTGGGGCGCCATTACCTTCCTCAAGGTTCCATTCATACTCAAGGAACTTCACGCAACGACGCTCGGTACTCCCGACGAGAAGTTCGAATACTCGCAAGATATTCTCGATGCCTTCGAGCTTCTCCTGCAGTTCAAACCACTCCTGGATACGATGGACGCGACCTGTTCCTGCAATAGCGTCGAGTGCCTCTTGAACGAGTTTCAGAAGGTCAACTTGGTGACCGAGAAGCACGTTAAACAACTCAGCAGTAGGAGGTACAATATAAACCATTTTTTTATGAAAGATAATGTACACTAAGGGACTATGCCACTGTGGAATTTTCGAAAAATCGATTTTTTTTTGCTTTGAAAGGTCCCTTGAGACCGCAAAAATGATGCCCCAAAAGATTATGGCCGGGAAGAATTTCTGAGTACTCGATTTTCGAATTTTAGTGCGCGGCCGCCTGGTGCCCGCAGCATCCTAGGAACGACAAACTTTAAACGCGTTTATCTCAAAACTACTTTTTTCAAGCTGGCCGGACCGATTACTCAATTCTGTTCCGATTCACTTCAAATTTAGCACATATCTTTAAAAATGCATTGTCTTCGACACTACGTGGGTTTTTTTTTCTTTTTGGCTTAGTTCATTTGTTATTAACAATTTTGTGACGATTTTTAGGCAAATTTTGAAATTTTTGCTTTAAAAGTGCGCCATTGTGTTGAAAGGTTACATGTCTAAATAACACAAAACAAATTCAACACGGCAATTCAACACAACTTATCTCAACACATGTACTAATCAACACACGTCAGATCAACATATGTATTTATCAACACACGCACAATCAACACATGTACAATCAACATATGCAAAATCAACCCACAGTATCACCGATCATCGATGCCATGATCGGAAGGCTCTATGAAAATAAATTACATTAAATTAAATTAATCTCGCTCACACTGACAGCTCATTCACTCTACGATGCGTACCTCGGTCTTTGCCGATAATACTCACTTCGCAAACTCAACATTCGATTATTCATTGCAGATTTACTAATGAAGACAGTAAATCTAGCTCCAACGCGACTTCCGAATTTCCAATATTTGGCCAATTCACGATCTACAAACTCAACACTAAGTCGAATTAAACGTGTTGAGTGTGGAAATTGTTTATGTTGAAAATTCAGTGTGTTGAAAATACGGATGTCGAAAAAAATAATGTTGAAATTGTTTATGTTGAAAATTCAGTGTGCTGAAAATACGGATGTCGAAAAAAAAAAAAGTTGAAATTGTCCATGTTGACTTTTTGTGTTGAATTTGCGAATGTCAACATTTACATGTGTTATTAAGACGTGCTACCTTGTTGAAAATCTAAATATCAAAATATTCTATGTAGTGTCGAAGATAATGTACTTTCAAAGATATTTGCAAAGTTTCAAGTAAATCGGAACATAATTGTTCGAGAAATTGATCCGGACGTAGAGCTTCGAAAAACGGAGACGTCATCGCAGAAACGCTGCACAAGCGCCATTTTCTTACGAACCGCATCAAAAAAATTATCGTATACATTCACTGACATCTATGATAAACACCCGTTTTTTTATATCGATTTACATTACAGTTTTTCTAAAAAAAATCCTGAAAGCAGCCTATTTTTTCGGCCTTTTTTCAGGGTGATTCCCCCCTTAAATCTACGTTAGGAGGCTCATTTTCACTGGTTTTTTAGGATTTTTTTTTTGCGTGGGAAGTATTTATTAGAATTTAATCAAATTTGGTCATCATGTTATTCATATTTCGAACAACTTTTGCGAATTAAAAAAAATAATTTCACCGAAAAATAACAGCGTTACGCACTGATGTCCGCGGAAGGTCGTAAGTAGAATTCTCCCACTGCGGGCCGGATAGCCATTCCAATTTTCATATGAAATCATTAAAGTTTTTTTTACATTAATAACTAATTTTCTAAGAATATGATTCTCAATGCAGGTGAAAATGACGGAAATTAAAAACTTGGCAAGCGTTTGAATTTTTTTTCTCATTTTTCACAATTTTTTTCACGAATTATGCACAAAAAAACTTCCTTAGAAATATGATATCCCCGATATTGGTTCATCTACTTCGTAATTGCATAAAGAATATTACTGCCAAATTTTATAATCATCGGTTCATTACTTTTTGCGGCAGAATTCTCGCAGAGACGAAAAAAGTCTATCGTCACAAAATCTAGAAAAATTCGAATTTTGCTTTGAAATTTTGACAGCGTACTCTTAGATAGTTAAGCTAACGATATAAAAAAATCCGATTTTTAGAAACTCCTAACGTGGGTTCCTCCCTTAAACAATGTTTTGCCGCGTTTTGAAGGCGATCATTTTTTCGATACCCAACAATTCGCGCAACTGCAATTTGTTTTGTTTAGTTGTACACGATTAATTAATTTACGAAGGTAATTGCGCAGGGAAGGCGTTGCGGCTGCGCTGCAAAAGCTAGAATCATCGAGTTCTCCGACATCGTCGATAATGAAAGTAATCGTACGAGCGGAACCGACCCTCGTTGGAATTCTCAAGACTCTCAACGCTGATTACGCGAAAATTCAGGATTCGCTGCTGAACATGCTGCGCCAAGTGCTGAATGGCAAGAGCCTGGATCTCATGCTTGCTGTCGCAACCGTCGAGGGACAACTGAAGAATTTTGTCGCCAAGCTGATTAAATTCAACGAGGGCAGCAAGATGAACGAACCGGTGCCCGGAAAAAACGCCGCGATACCGGCGATGCTTTTCGACATATCGTTCCTCATTCTGTGCTTCATCGTCCAGACTTATGGATCCGATGTGAGAATAATTTTATTTAGAACTAAAGTTTCGAGTTTTTAATTTAGTTGATTAAAAAAAAAAAGAAAAAACAGAGCCCCGCTTTCGGAGAGTAAATAACAGAGCTGGGCAGTATTTTATAGGTAGTTATGTCGCTATAGTTCAATTTCGCATAAATTCGAGAAAATTGAAAGAGAATTGGAAGCACTTCTCGATGGTCTAAAAATCTGAAAAAATGCATGCACATTAAAGGTACTGAAAAGATTAATTTGGCATTATAATAATTCTAAAATGTTATTAACAAATTGATTAAAAAAACATTGTTTAACAAATATTTCGGTGACCTAAGTTTTTTTTTCGATGAAAATGATTCTTTCGTTTTCCTGAATACGGATGAATTTTTTCAGATTTTTTAAATAACTTTGAAATTTTCATATAAAAAAACACGTAAATTCAAAGTTATTTAAAAAATCTGAAAAAATTCATCCGTATTCAGGAAAACGAAAGAATCATTTTCATCGAAAAAAAAACTTAGGTCACCGAAATATTTGTTAAACAATGTTTTTTTTTAACAATTTGTTAATAACATTTTAGAAGTATTATTATCCCAAATTAATCTTTTCATTACCTATAATGTGCATGAATTTTTTCAGATTTTTAGACCATCGAGAAGGCTTCCAATTCTCTTTCAATTTTCTCGAATTTATGCGAAATTGAACTATAGCGACATAACTATCTTAAGTATATGGAGTATTTTAAGTATTTTAAATACGTACTTAAAGTACGCAAATACTTTTCTCATATTTTGAGTACTTTTTCGGCACTTTAAGTACAAATATCAAATAGTTTTGCGTCTACTCCGTATTCAGAAACATTTAAATTGTTTTTACATGGCTGTATGATTAGCTGAAGCCGAAGTGTTTCACCTCAAATTTCGATGATTTCTCGATGGGATAAAAATCTGAAAAAATCAGGCATACTCAAGATGCTGAAAAGATTGATTTTACATAATAATAATTTCAAAATGTTAACGACAAAGTAATGAAAAAATCAATTGCTGAACAAATTATCCGGCAACTTAACTTTTTTTTTTCATGAAAATTATTCCAAAAAATTTCTGAATACGTATGAATTTTGTCAATAAATGGGAAGGGATGAAGGGGTACCATGTCAAAATAACACAACGACAAAATAACACGTTAAAATAACCGTAAGAAAACAACTTCTAATCAAAACAACAGATGGTATCGGAAAATCGACCGAAAACCATTAACAATAGATAACAATTAACAATTGATAATGAACCATTACAATTAACAATTGATGATTAGTCAAGTCTCAATTTTTTTGTTTTTCGGACAATATCGATGTTTGTTTCATCTATAGCAGAAAATAACCATTGAGTTTGTCAACTACAGCGGAAAATATTCATAGACATTTCTAACTACAACCGAAAATACCCATAAAGTTCGTCAACTACAGCGGAAAATATCGATATGATTTTCATCTACAGCGGAAAGTATTCATACAACTTTGTCGCGGATGATTATATTCCGAGTGTTATTTTGTCGTGTGTTATTTTTGCATCGAGTTATTTTGAAGTGTCACCGATGAAGGGGAGTGGAGAATAAGAAGGGGAGTTGGGGAAAAAACGTAAAAGCCTCAATAAGGCATACGTACGAATCAAATAAAAAAATAAAAAAAAAAAATACTTTGCAGGTTCTGGAGGAAGGTGGCGATTCGTTTTTCGAGCAATGGGTACGCGAGTGCATGCCCGAACGGAACAAACCGAAATCGCCGCAGAAGATGTTACAGATGGTGGATCCGGCACGAGTCGACACGCTCCTCGCGCAAATCAAGTCCGGCGATCCCGAGCGCAAGTCGAGCAACGTCGAGTGGCACATATCGTGCCAAAGCGCAATGGGAGCGGTGAAGGAGCTACTCTGCGCCTGGGAAAGCGGGGTCGTTGGCGCTTGCGAGGTCAAATGTGCGCTCGACGATCTGCGCTCGACCGCCTGCTGCCTTCCGGTTTGCGCGGCTGCCTGGCTCTGTGCTCACATGAGCATAACGCATCAGGATGCTCTGCTCAAACCGATGAATATGGTACAACAGTTTGTCACTCCGCTCCCCGCTGATGACATGCAGGATAATTTTAAACACGATACGTAAGTTTCATCATCTGGTGTTATAGATAGGCTTTTTAGACTTTACGAAATCGATTTTTTTTTTTTTTTTTCCGCGAAAAACGCAAGGGGTACCTTCTGTACCCTTCTGTACACTCAGAAAAATGGATGGTCAACTATGCTATACGACATATTTGTCTATTTGAGAGGACAACAATGGTTTTATGGTTCTCGCGATGATAATTATTGTCACTGCCATATTATGGTACTTATCAGCTGGTTGTAAAGTAAAAGTTGCTATATTTGGCATTATTATCCCATGGATTTGTCTCAGTGTAAAATTGCGATTTTTAAGGGTCAACTTTAAAATTCTGCGAAAAATCGAAAAATCGAGATATCGTGTTTCCCCTGGCGGCCTTCTCTTCGTTGAAAGGTTTTTTTTTTTTTCGGCTGGAAAAAGAAAATCTCGATTATTTCGGCGCGCTGAAGAATTACACCGATTTTAGTGAAGCATTCATATTCGAAAAACGTGAAAAATGATTTTTCGCGTTTTTCTCCTTGAATTTTCGGTTTTTCGGGCTAACCCCCGTGATTTTTATAATCAGCGGGAAATTTTCCATCGGATAGGGTTTTAAAACTTTGTTAAATCGAAAAACCATTTTCGCCGAAAAAAACAGCACGGGCCCTTCTAAAAATTTGCGATTTTTAAGGGTCACCTTTAAAATTGTACGAAAATCGAAAAATCGAGATATCGTGTTTCCGCCTGGCGGCATTCTCTTCGTTGAAGGGTCTTATTTCGAATGCAAAAAGAACATCCCGATTAAAATTCGAAAAAAGTGAAAAATCATTTTTCGCGTTTTTCTCGTCGACACAACGGAAAAGCATCGTCATCGTTTCAGTCGCGCTGTGATTGGTTGCCAGTCATGTGGCTGCGTTATTAGAACTAACTAGATGTGATTTTTATTATTACAGGTCGAGTCTGATGTTTCAAATCATTCGAAAAATGCAGTACGACGTCCATCCGCCGACTCAGTCCAAGACGAAGGTCCTATCGATGGCTCACAAGTAAAGGACAATTAATATTTTTCGATTTTTTTTCATTCATTCACGAAAATGTTTATTAATTCGGGTTACCCGTTCAGCATTATATCACGGCAACCGATATTGGAGCAATTGAAGAACGTGTGGATGGACAGCCAGCAACGGGGCTGGGTGAACATTCAAGCGACTCAGACCCTCGAGTCTCTGCTCAACACCGGAGGATCCTGTTGGTTTGTCTCGAATCTCGTCAAAGAAGGTCTCAAGTACAGATATCAAGAAGAATTGGATCAGTCTGTCGATCTTTTATTCGCTATCTTTCATCTTGACATCGAGAATTGCACCCTCGACCTCCTCAATCACATCGTACCTCAATATCTTTACAATGCTATGCAGTAAGTCAACAAACTCATCATTTGTTAGTAATTAAAAATATACTTCGCAAATATTTTCATTTCTGCCGCGGTCAACAGGGAATTAATAATGGCACATTTAGTATAAAACTCTTTCTCTTCTTCGCGATAAATATACAAGAAATGACTTTACTAAATTTGGTGCGTCCATTTTAGAAGCGAAGTCTTTTTTAACTCATAGTGATTAAATATATTTTACTAAAAAAAAACCCATTCAAAGAAATTGATATTGATTGACATTACTCACTTTCAAGTCTATGTTCCGCATTAACGGTCGATATTTTTGTTCTCATTTCGTGATTATTACATAATTGAATAAAAAGTAAAGAAATAAAGAACTCAAGACTAAAGCTATATAATTTCGTTACTACGGAATACGATGAAAAAGAAAAAAAAAGTAGTGAAATAATCATTTGCATCTTACAGTCGAATGATATTTTAGAGATGTCTGTTGGTCATTACGTTTAAACACACACTTTTCTTTATTCATCCTATAATTTGCGTATTATTAAAAGTTTAGCAAAGGTGGCCTATTATGTAACTCAATGTTTTAACTTCACGTAAAATCCTTAAAATGCATTTTTGACCTTGATATTAATGAAAAAATATGTAAAAAGTAAATGTAACGAGTAACGAGTAACGATGAAAGTCGCGATCGTTAATTTTGCTCGTTATATATACTTTTTATTTTATTTTTTCATGAAATTTATTGGCAAAAATGTCTCTTAAGGATTTTCTATAAAGTAAAAACATTGAATTACATAACGTATATGCCATCTTAACTAAATTTGTAATAATAAGCAAATTATAGGATCAATTTGAAGAAGTATGTTTTTAGAAGTAACGAACAGCTGATATCTCTGCAATTAGCGAACGATTGGTTGTTAATAATTTGTTGTCCGCAGAAGCGAAGAGTTGGTCGAACCGCAATCTTCGGAGCTGGCGAAGTTGTGTGTCTACTGTATATTGTCGGCTCTGGAGTACAGCAACTCGACGCCGCCGCGCAACGGAAGCAGAAAACGAACGCGCGGCGAGCTTGACGCCGAGGAACTGGAGACTCTGTGCGGACCGGCAAACAAGATTCTCCGATTGAACGAATCGGGTGATTCGAACGCGATATTCGGCACGAATTCTCCTCAAGCGCAAGGTCCGACCAACGGGCAAAGGTCCATCGTCCTTCGCGAGCCACTGCTAACGGCCCTCAATGGACTATTCAAAACATTCACTTTCCTCGCTGGCAGAGACGGCGAAGTGTCGCAACAGACGCACTTTATTCTCCAATTTTTGCGGCTCATGGTACAGTGTGGAAAAGACCGAACGCGCATTGTTCTCGAAACGATGCCCAAAACTTTGGTAACGCACTTATTTAATACTATTCAATTCATTTCCACCAGTTCTACTGCATTTGGAGAATGGAGAGAAAAAAAACATCCTAGCCCACTCATATCTCTATATTAACACGTATTCTACGTGTTCGCGCCTTTAGAATAGTCGATTAAATCACCACAAAAAGGTAGAAATGCTCGTAAAATGTTGGCGCTAGTTTGAGAACAATCAAATGAGGATGTGCAATTTTTTTTAACAATGTATACAAAGGATGGAAAATTGCTGCAGATTCACTACAATTTGCACTGAATTTTATGATGCTACTCGGTGCGCAAAGTACCTACTTCTCAGACACCTCGCGTGCGAGAAGTAGGCATTTTTCGCACGGAGTAACACAAAGTTTTGTACGAATTCTGTGAAGAAATTGATCGATTTTACTGATGTATAGGGGAGGTTCAAAATAGCGAATGTCCAAAGAAGTGAATGGCTAAAATGGCGAATGTAAAAATAATGAACGTCTAAATCTAGAATAGCCATCATTATGAAATTTGTTATTTTAAACATTCGATATTTTAATGATTCGCTATTTTAACTGCATTTTAATAAAGTGGGGCGTCAAAATAGTGAATTATCAAAATAACGAATGGCTTAAATAGTGAATTCCGCAATGATGACCATTCTAGATTCAGACGTACATTATTTTTAATTTCGCTATTTTAACCATTCACTATTTTGGACATTCGCTATTTTTGCCCCCACCCGATGTATGCACATCAGGTTTGATTAATTTGATTATACGATTACAGGTACCTTGCTTGCTGAAAGCGTTGCCGGAGTTATTTACGACAGATTTGCTGCTGAGGCTATACGACATTCAGACGAAACTTGGACGCGAAGCTACCGCTCACGATCTCTGCATGCTCCGCAACATCACGCTCAAGCCAACGAAGTGATTCGAACATTTGACTATTACTTAATGATACCGGCGCGTGGATCCAGCGTGGATTGTGTAACATATTGCGATTTAAATAACTATTTTATAAAATATAACGATGGTTTTTAAGCTGAAAGGTCATCTTTGCATGGAAAAATAACGTATTTGTCGCGAAAACAACCAACTTATTGAAGCTTCGGATTTACAACTCTGCACAGAACTATAAGTGCCGTTGACACATCAAAGTAACATGCAAAAATAACACTCGACAAAATGATTCAACGTTAAAATAACACACGAAGAAATAACCGAATGTTAAAATAACACACGACGAAGTTCTATGAATATTTTTCGCTGTAGATAAAAATCATATAGATATTTTCCGCTGTAGTTGACGAACTTTATGAGTATTTTCAGTTGTACTTAAAAGTGTCTATGAATATTTTCCGAAGATGAAAGATGTAGATGAAAAACATTTAGATATTTTCCGCTATATTCGACTAACTTTATGGATATTTTCTGCTGTAGTTGACAAACTCAATGGTTATTTTCCGCTATAAATGAAACAAACATGGATATTTTCCGAAAAACAAGAAAAAATTGAGACTGGACTAATTGTTTAATTATCAATTGTCAATTGTTATCTATTGTTAATGGTTTTCGGTCGATTTTCCGATACCATGTGTTATTTTGATTCGAAGTTGTTTTTGTACGGTTATTTTGTCGTGTGTTGTTTTAACGTTGGATCATTTTGTCGTCGGGTTATTTTTTCGTGTGTTAATTTGACATGGTGCCATAAGTGCCACAATTTACCTAAGAAGGTAGTATCTTGTAAGCCAAGTATGCAATTCCTCGGACGTTCCGTTTGTTTATTATCAGTTTCCAGCTGACGCGTAGATAAGGTCATTGCGATGCACTCAGCGCGTTGCGTAACTCGTACTTGAAGAGATCAGAATCGAATATGATATCGAACATTTTATTCTGTAGATATACATCTATACGATTTTTCAAGTGACAAAACAAAGTGAATATTCTATTTGTAGCTTTCGTACAAGAGGCCTTTGGCCACCGGAAGAGCGGCTTCCTTGCTCAATAATTTTTCGACGATCGCCAGACCGAAATCGTAAGCAGTGGCCGGACCTTGGCTGGTTATTAAGTTACCTGCAAAGAAATAACGACCATAATAATGAAGTTATTTTAATTAGCGCCCAAATGATTAATCGTGACAAAATGTCGAATCTTACCGTCGGTCACTACTTTCTGGCTTATGTACTTGTAATCAGAGGTCAACTGATCCTTCATCGACGGATAAGACGTTATTTGCTTTCCCATACCAATTCCATGAGCTTTCAAGGCAGTCGGGGCCGCGCAAATTGCTGCGATAGCTCGATTCTCGCTTTCCTGAGCTTTAAGCAACGCACCGACATCCGCGGACTGAAGAACGGATAATACTTTCCATCATAATTTTCCACAAGATTTTTCAAATGTTAAGGCCATGTGAAATACCGATGCGCACCTCAACAGTTTTGGACAGCGGTTTGTCACGAATTATGAACGGATCGAAGTGAAAATTGAAATACAGACGCCAGTAATGTGAATCTCAGGAATGAATTAGTCAGAATTCCGATTTTGAAAAAAAATGCTGTCAGTAATCGACCTGTTTTTTTTTTCTCAAAAATCTTAATTCTGACTAATTCATTCCCGAGATTCACATTACTGGCGTCTGTAGATTTTTTTTTTTTTATTTTCCTACAAAGACCTTTTAACTTATTAGCGTCAACATTTATATTCATATTATGGTAACTTTTAACTGTATGTTTGATATTTTTATTTATAAAAATCGATATTTTGAAAGCTGTCGCCGATCTCCGGGAACACCCGCAAAAAAAAAGGCGCTTTGCGGTGAGCAAACTTCGATCAATTACTAAAAAAACGTATTTATAAAGCTTGTGTAACAAATTTGGGACCGTTCGGTTGAACCGTTTTCGAGAAAAGTTGCTCACCGACTTTTAAGAGGTGCTCACAGAGATGGGCTTTAGCAGCTTTAAAAAATATATTTTTACGAATAAAAACCATGAAAATGCAGTTACAAGTTATCGTAATATTAATAAATTAAAAGGTGTTCTCAGTTTTATTTTCTTTTATCTGTTTTTCTTGGCTACTGTACTGTATACAACCCCTTAATATCGAATGACGGGGCTGCTCTTTGTGCCAATTTATTCATAAAAAAAAAAAATCGGAGAAGTACGCACCGATGCAAGTGCCTTGGATCCACCGAGACCACCTGGAAGAATAACGACGTCGTATTTTCGATCTTTAATCGCGTCGGGCAATTTTGCGTCGGCTAGTATTTTAACATCTCGACTGCACTTTACGGTATCGCTACCGGTTATACTGGCGATCGTTACGTCAATCTGAAATTGAAATGAATCGTTAACATTAACCATCCACAGTGGCAACTTGCAGTTTCCGTTGTTGATTACATTTTTCGCGGCCAATTATATTTTTGTTACCGACTACATTTCGCGTTATCGAGCACAGTTTCCTATACCGACTCAGTGTTAATACAAACTATTTTTTCGCTCGATCATCTTGAAGTTTGAGGGGCTGCTGGAGTAGATTTTTTTACCGACATTGGTCGGTAAAACTAGAATTCCGCAATTTACGCTTTACGTCGTTATAACGCTACAGATATACTTCAAATTTGACAGAGATGTTATATGAACAACAACGGATCGGCGTAGATTCGATTTGTGGTCGAAAGCTAACAAGAAATAGAAAAATCGTATATTTTGATAGAGATCTTCTTTATCCGCTGAAAGTTTAACCAAAAACACGTTCACGCAGTTTACGCTTTACGTGGATTCAGTTTCTATAATCGACATTTCGCCAGTTCTGAAATATTCAGAAAACATCAAAGAATTGGCGTAGATACGGATTTGGCACGTTTGAGTTCCTCAAACGATTATATCTTACAGCAAATGCGTTGTTGACATTTCAAACGGCCATATTGGTTTTCGGAGATTTACAAATATACCATTTTTCCTATTTCTTGTTAGTTTTCGACTGAAAATCGCATCTACGCCGAACCGTTGTTGTTCATATAACATCTCTGTCAAATTTGAAGTATATCTGTAGCATTATAACGACGTAAAGCGTAAACTGCGGAAGTCTATTTTTACAGGACCAATGTCGGTAACAAAATCGACTCCAGCAGCCCCTTAAGGCCATGGAAACACTGAGCGCCGAAAATCTTCGGATGTGCGGTTTGTCGCCGATTATGAACGGATCGAAGCGAAAATTGAAATACAGACGCCACTAATGTGAATCTCGTGAATGAATTAGTCAGAATTTTTATTTTCGAAAAAAAAATTACAGATCAGTTACCGACATCAATTTTTTTAATAAAAATCAAAATTCTGACTAATTCATTCACGAGATTCACATTACTGGCATCTGTATTTCAATTTTCACTTTGATCCGTTCATAATTCACGGAAAAAAAGCGTATCCGAACTTTTGAAGTGAGCGTCGGTATTTCACATTGCCTTAAAGAGCACTACTTCACCCACCATTTCCAAAATTTACAGCAAAACGAAAAAAATCGTTTATTACAGTTTTTGATACCGACGGGGCTCAGCGGCGCGAAAGGTGAAACCAGCTGAGTCGGTAATAAAAACTGTAAACTGAATAATTCACGAAAACTCATCAGGAAGAACAAAAGTTTTACATCATTCCTTTCTAAATTTTGATCGATGTTAAATTTTTACTTTTCTTGATGCGTCACTAGTTTCCGTGAATTATTGTCCCGACAATCATTTGCTATCTCACTCGCACTCGCGGGACGTCTCTCTCGGTCCTAACCTCACTTTTTGGTTTTTCGGACCAATCCCGATCAATCGGCTTCGTGTATCTATATCGAGGAGCCAGAAGATTAATTCGTTTCTGCCGGACTTTGGCACATTTTCTCAACATTTGGTCTCTGTCCGGCGAGTAGTTTCAGAAAAAAAAATAGCTTTCAACATTTCGAGCTATGCGGTGGGATATAGCTATAAGTTACTATTGCCAATAATATTATCGCTCTCGCAAATTTACAGCGACTCAGTCGGTATAGGGTAAAGTCACCAGTGAATGAACGGTTAAGCAGAAAGATTTGTTTATCATGAGTTTTTATGAAATGCAATATTTAAAAATTGTTTGCGAAAATTTTATCCGTTGGCCAAAATGTCAAAATATGTGAAACAGCTAAAAAAATCTCGTATTTTTATCGCGAAATATATAAAAATAAATACTAAAAGCCAAAAATCGAAAAACACCAGTAAATGAACGAGCCAATCTAACCTGTAGTTTTGATCGAAAATAAGCTTCAGTGACAAAATAATAGCAGTGGATAGCTAAAAAATTAACAAATTAGGAATCTAATGTTCAGCCAAGTCGTCATAATTGGTCATGAACTGTGAAAAACGCTGTTGTTCATTCACTGGTGACTGTTCATTTACTGGTGCCTTCACCCAAGCGACAAAAAAAGCAGAGCAAAAAAGAGTTCATGTGGACTTCTGCATCAAATTAAAAATAAAAAACTGTTTGAATTGTCCGTATCCACTTTTCAGTGCTTTCCATGAAACAAGTTTAAACAATAAGTCGAATGCGATCAGTGGTAGTAAATTCAAACGCGCCGCGGTCATTTTCATATCATTATTTTGAGGTTATATCGATGCGCCGGAGTGCGACGTAAAGAAGGAAATGAAGGAGAAATGAATGAATTGACTTGCCCCGGCGCGCCGAAGAATATCGACGGTAATAACTGCCTCCATCTCCTCGGCACCGTCGGCCAACAGCAATATTGCGCATTTCTTCGCCATCGCCGTGGAAAATGAAAAGCCGGGTTTTCTCAGAGACTCGAAGGGTCGCGGCGTGACTGCGCAAACCGTTCGTAAATTTTTCGCAGTTGCCGAACGAGACAAAAGAACGACGATGGCGCAGAACATGCGTATTCAGGGCGATGATCGCAACTCGACTGTAGTAATGTACGTCGTATACATACTACACTTGCAAACACGCTACAAAGTCAGTTAAGGTAAACGTACCAATGGCGGGACGTTCAAGACAATGTCTGTTTTGTATGTCAATTTTCGTCCGCTTATATTGATTATTTTAGGAAATAGCGGTAGCGAATCGCAAGGTTGGAGTTTCTTGTTCCCGAAAACCATAGAATAAACATGTTTCGGATGTTTTTAAATATATTTATTGAATAAAATGCTGAAAAGTGCACATGTACCCGTGTCGGAACATCCATTTTTGTGCATGTCCCGATGGCGGGACATCAAACGTACGTACCGCTAGAAATATGTAAATTTCAATTCATCTGCCTGGGGACAATTGCTGAAACATGTTTTATATGTATGGTGACGGTTTATAAGTTATCGCGGAATCCTTGCGATATTCTTACGCTCTCGTTATCCAAGTAGCTGCCACATAACCCAAGATCCTTATCAAGATGACAGTCTC
This sequence comes from Itoplectis maculator, assembly GCA_964034905.1. NCBI lineage: Eukaryota > Metazoa > Arthropoda > Insecta > Hymenoptera > Ichneumonidae > Itoplectis > Itoplectis maculator. The sequence goes on from OZ035865.1 coordinate 226,092, forward strand.
GTCCTAGTTTGTGGACACATATTGCCGTGGGCGCAAAAATACTTTTGATGCAAATATTCAATTGACGATGAAAAATGTGAAACTTTTTCATGTGCGTCAATGATATATAACAGATGGTATTGTAAGAGTTACATTTTATATTTTGTCCATCAAACTCTTATTATTTACAAATATCTTCTTAGTGTCCCGCAATTGGGACCTGTCCCGCCATTGGTACGTTTACGTTGGTAAGGTACAGCAAACAACCTTTACTGAGTCTGCGCGAATCACCGCAATTGTTCTTATTTCTCCTCATTGTGTATTATGTATACATACAGACGCGACATTGTTCATTCTTTAAGGTCATGTGAAACACCGATCGCCGAAAAACGTTAGGAAGTGCGGCTTGTCGCGAATTGTGAACGGATCGAAGCGAAAATTGAAATATAGAAAATTGAAATACATTACGACGGTAATGTGAATCTCGTGAATGAATTAGTCAGAATTTTGAATTTCCAAAAATAATACAGATCGACTATCCCAGAATTTTGAATTAAAAATAATATTACACATCGGCAACCCCCAGATTTTTTTTTTTTTTTTTTTTTTTTTTTTTTTTTTTTTTTTTTTTCGAAAATCAAAATTCTGACTAATTCATTCACAAGATTCACATTGCTGACGCCTGTATTTCAATTTTCACTTCGATGCGGTCATAATTAGCGGAAAACCGCACTTTCGAACTTTTGAGGTGCGCTTGGAGATTTTATATCGCCTTAAGGGGCTGCTGGAGTAGATTTTTTTACCGACCAGTCGGTAAAAAAGTACGGTTTCGTAGTTTACAGAATTCGTTGTTATTTTAGTACAAATATGACTGAAATTGCACAGGATTACTTATATCAACATAGGCGCATCGGCGTTCACTCTCATTTTTCGAATGTGATTCCTAAAACTGTTTATATAACACAAAAGAGGTGGCAGTTGACAATTCTAGCGGCCATATTGGTTTTCGATAGGTTTACAAATTTACGATTTTCTTTGTTTTTCAAGCGTTTTCACCCAAAATTCGAGTGGACGCCGATGCGCCTATGTTGATATAAGTAATCCTGCGGAATTTGAGACATATTTGTAATACAATAACAACGAATTCCGTAAACTACGAAACCGTACTTTTTTACCGACCTGTCGGTAAGAAAATCTACTCCAGCGTCGCCTCAAATCTACAAAACGCAAACATGACTGGGAATCTTCACCCTGCTTACCAAATATGTATACATATACAACATTTGTATATAATACGTTTACAATTTATAAATTGCAAACGTGATATTTTAGTCATTGGGACGTTCTGCTCCCCAATTGTTTTTATTGTTGTTATTATTACCATTATAAGTATCATCATATTCCAACATTACAGCTCCGGGTCCTTTTTAACGCCTCTTTCCCCCTCAATCGTTCGACTTCCGTCTCCACAAAAATTCCCAAAATATATTTTTCGCAATACACACCTTGCGTAAAAAGCCATAATTACCATTACTCATTACATTTCGTTCGCGTGTTGGCCTCCAGCGTCATAAAAAAGTAACGGTGTGACGAGTAATCGCACATTTCCAGGAAAAGTCGTTTTCCAAGCGACCCCCCTCCCCCCCTTGCCCCTTCCACGCCGTAGCAATTTCGCGCCCTGCAGTTCCGTTCCGCGTTCCCCGCGCGCGGCAGCTTCGACGCCGTCGGTAACAACGAAACAAGCGGAATACGGACCGCACCCCCACAAAAGAAAAACGAAACCAACGAAACAAAACGCAGCAGCATCAGCAGCAGCAGCAGCAGCGGCGGCGGCGGTAGTACTACAAGATGGCTGCGTATGGGTGTTGTGGCTGCTGTTAAATCGTCGTTTACCGAGTGAAAAGAAAGTGCGGCCAGAGCGCGAAGACGGCTCGGGTGTCCCCGGAAAGGAAAAAAACTGCGCGTAACCTCAGCCGAACTCGCGTCTCGCGGATCGCGAAACGAGTGCACGGATTACGCGTGGTTCATCAAGTGCAATATATATCCCAGGACTAATTTCGCGGTTACGTGCGAACCCTGAGAGAGGATAGTACATCACACACACACACACACATATATATATACAATATATATATATATATATACAGGCACGACGCACGCACACATATATATATGCACACACGCGCGCGCGCGTCCGACGCTGTGTAAGAGGGGAGAAAGAAAGAGAGAGAGAGAGAGAGAGAGAGAGAGAGAGAGAGAGAGAGAGAGAAGCGCACGAAAAAAAAAGGAAGGAAAGAAGGAAAAAGGAGGAAGAAGGTGACGCGAATCGCGGAGCAGCGTTGAACCAACGAGCGACGATTGCTGCTCGCGCCCCGTGTGTGTGTGTGTTTTTTCGGAGGCCGACGTTTTCCGCTCGAAGAAGCACCGAAAATTCGGTGAATATCGGTGTTTTTGATAAAACACGAGGAAAAGCAGTGGTGGGGGAGGGGGGGAAGTCGCGGAGAGCGGAGGCGACGAAACAGTTGTAAAATGCGTCGTCCACAACGCTGAACTAAGATTGAAGCTCCGGTAAGTTGCTTATTGTTATTATTGGTTTTTACGCTTTGACGGGGTGATTTTTTTTTTTTAGTTTTTTTTTTTTTGGGGTGGGGGGGGGGCGTCGATTGTGTGGAGCTTTTGGAGAGACGCGATTGTTTTCATTGCGAGTGAGGAAAAGCGGCTGGTGGACGACGAGCGGCGACGACGGCGACGGCGACGACGGCCGCGCCGCCCAACGTGCGCATCCTCGGGGCTCTCTCGTCGCCCGGCGTCGCGACGCCACGCACGCGATTCTCATTACTCACTCGACTCTTAACCACTATTCCCACACCTTTATCTCTTTTTCTCTTGTTTTTCCTTTTTCCCCCGATTCTTGTTCTTTGGCTTTTATGAGAACTCGACACGAACTTCGGATTCGGGTTACGCGAAAAGTCGAATTTTTGTCGGTGATGATTGATGTTGAAGTTTGCATCGTTGGAATGCAACGAAAATGACAAAAAAAAAATTATTTTAGTGGACTCAAAACATCGAATTGGATATTAAATGTTGTTATAACGATTTATCGTTGTGATAATTTATTAGAATCGTTAGAATAATTTTAGAATCGTTGGAATGATTGTTTGAACAAAATTTTGTTGCATACCAACAATGCAAACCTTAACCACTATTCCCACACCTTTATCTCTTTTTCTCTTGTTTTTTTCCTTTTCCCCACCGATTCTTGTTCTTTGGGTTTTATGAGATCTCGACACGAACTTCGGATTCGGGTTACGCGAAAAGTCGAATTTTTGTCGGTGATGATTGATGTTGAAGTTTGCATCGTTGGAATGCAACGAGAATGACAAAAAAAAAATTATTTTAGTGGACTCAAAACATCGAATTGGATATTAAATGTTGTTATAACGATTTATCGTTGTGATGACTTATTAGAATCGTTAGAATAATTTTAGCATCGAATTGGATATTAAATGTTATTATAACGATTTATCATCGTGATAACTTATTAGAATCGTTAGAATAATTTTAGCATCGAATTGGATATTAAATGTTATTATAACGATTTATCGTCGTGATAACTTATTAGAATCGTTAGAATAATTTTAGAATCGTTGGAATGATTGTTTGAACAAAATTTTGTTGCATACCGATAATGCAAACTTTAATATCGTCTTTATTTCCATGATGAAGTATGCGTCGTTGGAGTACAACGAAAAAACAAAAAAAAACTATTTCAACGATTCTAAAAATATTCTAGCGATTCTAAAAAGTTGGTATAAAGATCAATCGTTATGGTAACTTTTTATATCCAGTACGACCCTTTGGGTTCATTAGAATAATTGTTTTTTTTTTTATTTTCGTTGCTTTCCAACGATGCAAATTTTAACATAATTTATTTCCTTACTTTTAACGTCTGTCTCTTGTTTGTCTTTCGATGCAGCGACGAGAGAGAAAGTTTTGCTCTTTTTGCTTCACATAGATTTCGCTATGCGCAGGATTCTTGGACTTTTTTTTTTCGAATTTTTTTAGGTTAGGACAGCTTTTTTTTTGGTTTTTGATCGAAGGATGAAAGGACTATTTTGGATGGAAAGATATCAAAACAAGAAAATTTGTTGTATCAAAAAAAAATTATCAGTATATTTATACCATTGCTACCTAATTATCACTCATAAAACGCATAAATAGCACGAGTAATCCTAAATTATTATATATTGCTTTGTGTTATTCGCAGAGTTAGTCGATAAGATATAGCTTTGACAGAGGAGCTCAATGTTACGAATAATCATTTCGACAAATGAAAATGCTTGTATAATTCTTGACCCTTTGCAAATATCTTGGAAATAGGTGTACCAATGTTTCTGTTTACCTGTAAAGAGTAAAAGATTAACGCAGTTAATTTATCTTCTTGAGTCATGAATTTCGCAATACGCAGGGTTCTTGGACTTTTTTTTCGATTTTTTGAGGTTAAGACAGTTTTTGATCAGAGGACGAAACGACTATTTTGAATGGAGAGATATCAAAACGAGAAATTTTGTTGTATACGCAGGATTCTTGAAGTTTTTTTTTTTCGAATTTTTGAGGTTAGGATATTTTTTTTGGTTTTTGATCGGAGGACGAAAGGACTATTTTGGATGGAAAGATATCAAAACAAGAAATGCAAAAGCTATAGAAAAAATGCTATACTGATATAAAATTAAGCTGAGTTTGGTTTGTTTAAACAGTATGTTTAACAGATTTTGATTATACTACATTTATTCGTAGCGTAATAGCTACAATTGGGTTGTGCTTAAAAATTGGCAAACAGATCTGCAATGTCACGTGTCGCGACTTGATTTTCTAGCATGGCTGTGCAAGAGATTGTCGAGCTTCTCGCAAGATTTGTATAAAAGCTACGCTGTTACAAATGTTTCTCAATTTACGTTACTGGAAATTTGATTCATCAGCCAATATTTTTAATTGAATATACATGTGTAGTAAAATTCCACATTTTTATTTCCTAATTTCCTAATTTTTATAGAATTCAGTAGAAAATACTATAATTTTACATTCCACTTGCATGTTAAATTAAATATACAAGTTTATGTAATCAGGTTTCCTTTAGCCGTGATGGAAGCATATGCAAAATATTTTTAACAGCATATGTTTTAATGAAATTTTGAGCAAAACACCACAAATTGCACATTTCAATAATATTCTTAGTTACTATTTCACATATGTCTAATGTCCACAAACGTCATGCAAAGATTTAGTTTTTTATTTTAAGTTACATTAAACAAATTTTTCTTTGTTCATTTGGAAAATGACATAGCTAACACACAGTAAAACAACGGTAGTTCTGTTTTCATTTACATCATTATGATACACATCTCAGTTACCGTATAGTTTCTATCTCTCCAAAATACCAGTCTCCGTTTAAATACTAACAGAAAACATGTCAACCAAAGTAAAACTCTACCCAATCACCTTCAATGTTTTAATACAAAAGTTGTAATGCAATGGAAATGTTTTTTATAAATTACAAACTTTTATCAAATCTTGGAATGATATAATTTGATAGACGTGTTATTAAAATAAATAATGTTCCGAAGGTTGTATTTTATGAAGACTCGATTGTGCTATTTTCATCAATTTTTAATAACTCACATTCGCATAACTCACTCACAAACGCTATAGCGGATTTACTTATTTTTTTGAAGTAACGATATTTTGTTATCGTTAATCCCAAATTCGTTTTATTATTACCATATGTGATGTTCACTTAAAAATTTTCAGATTTCTATGACATTTTGTTATAGTCATTTTTACATATTATTTTGCTGAAATTCTGAGCTGCTTAGAATGTTGCCGCATCAAATTTTTGTCACGGATCTGTAGATGTTAGAGGAGGTTTCATTTGTGTTCGCTTTGTGTCTTTTTCAACAGTGAAAATGTTATACTTGACATATGTTTATGTCTGTCTTTGCATTGCAGTACAAGATTTTTGTCTTTCAATTATTGGAAAATATATTTTTGTTGCATACAAAAAAATTGTCAGAATACATTATTATGATTATTCCAAAATGTTATTAACAAATTGATGAAAAATAAAATCGTTTAACAAATCTTACAACAATCCAATTTTTTTGTTTCGATGAAAATGATTGGTTCATTTTTCTGAATACATATGAATTTTTTCAAATGTTTTTCTTGGGTTTGCATTTTTTTTTTGCATTGGAAAAATCACAAAACTCAAAGCAAAGCAAAAAACTGACCCTTTGTAAATATCTTAAAAATAGGCTTGCCTGTGCTTTTTTTGCCTGTAAAGGGTGAAAGATTAACACATTTAATTTATCATTCAAACGTTACGGAAAGAGTCAAGTTTTGCGAGACGCGTTACGAATTTAGGTTCACGAGTATCTTTAATGAACTCAATTCAAATTTCGCTGTTAGATCGTTCAGTTGATGTCGTTCGAACTAATCTTTGAAGCTGTAAAGCTGTCTTCGCTAAGTCTGCAATAATGATATAATGGCTGCATTTTTTTTTTTCGCTCGTGCCCAATTAATTTTTTACCTTTTTCTACAGTTTTCTCTCGTCCTGCATCTTAAAAAAAATCTTTCTCATTCCTTTCCTTTCCCCAATTTGTGTGTCGCAAAAAAAAAAATGAAATCTAACGACAGTGAGAAAAAAAAATGTATTTTTGCCACGAATTGATTGTCTCGAGCTTGGACGAAGCGCGCGAACTTCACCGTGACTAGAGACCACTTCGGAGACTTTAGATACCGAGGCGATTAAGGTTTTTGCCAAGCGTCGACGAGCTGTTAATAATTTTAAAAAACTTGACAGTGCAGTAACGGTTACGAAATAAAAAAAAAAATGTACTAAATTCATAGAGATAGTTATAAAGTAGAAACCGCTGAGACTTTGAGTGAGTAGAAGCGAATCGCTCGAGCAGGAAATGCTCGTCGACGCGAAGTAAAAGTCTTGATTCTTCAGGCATAAAAGATAGAAAAGAAAAAAAAATTGTTAAGGATGTTATACAGCTCCACACTAGTCAAATGAGTGCTGACTTAAAAAAATAATTTTTGTATAGTTTTAAGTATCTGTTAATTATTTTTAATGGTGATTTGTATTGCCAGGTATGTTCTTAACCTGGGAAAAGTTTAATTGCAATCGATTTGCATAAATATTAACCGATTTACGCAAGCTTTTGAAAAGGTAATTTTCATTCAGTTTTTTTTTTAAATAATAAACCGTGTTTTTTGTTCGATTTGGATGTTTTGCGGTTCATTGTCTTTCTTGAAAGATGCTTTATGAATTTGCCTCGTAAATAATTGATAACATTCTCCGTTTAAAAATGACAACCTTTTGTTTATCCATCTACAAAAATATTTTGTAGACTAACAGCTGCATTTTTTCTACGGAAATTGTTACAAATTATTTGCGAGGCAAATTCGTAAAGCATCTTCTAAGGAAGACAATGAGCCGTAAAACATCCAAATCGAGCAAAAAACGCGATTTTTTTCTGAAAAAACGGTGCGAAAAGTACCTTATCGAAAGTTTGCGTAAATTGGTTAATATTTTTGCAAATCGATTGCAATTAAATTTTCCCCAGGTCATGAACAAACCTGAAAATACAAATCACCATAAAAAATAATCAATAGATGCTTAAAATTATGTCTAAATTATTTACAAAAATTAGCACTCATTTGACTAGTGTGGATCTGTATAACATCGTTAAATTAATTGACACACGAGCATGCCCAAAGATAGTTGATTAATAAGTGATTATAATGAATGAAAAGGTTGAAATAATGTGAGCACTGATGGATCATGACTGTACGGTTCAGGGGGTGGATGATAGGATTTTACTGAAAGCGCAAGATCGAAGCCTGTCGATACGCTGGAGAAAGACGGCGGAGCTTCGGAGGAGGGGGAGATGTCCGCCGGCACCCAGGGCGAGATTCGGGTCGGTCCATCGCACCAGGTTTGCCAAATTCATTGAAACAGAAAACAAAAACAAAACAAAGAGTTAAGAAAAAAAAAAAAATAGTTTTCGAGGAGGAAGAACGAAAGCTCTGCCACATAGCGAAATTGCACGGTGTACCTGACTCAAGGCGTAACTATTATTTTTTTCGTATCGTTTGTCTCCGCAGTTGAATGTCAAGACAATGTGAATCCGCGAAGACAGATGATCGTTGAAGAGTTAAGGGATCATCACAGTTTGACCACCGAAAAATAGCATATTTTCGCGATTTTTTTTTTATGGTTGGAATAAGCTAATCGATCCAATTTTTTTACAAATTAAAGCACTGATAGAGAAGATAAAATTATTTTTTTTTAAATTGACTTGTTTATTGTTTAACATAGTTTCTATTTATCGAAAGTACCGGTGAAAAAAAAGAGGTCCCGTATGGTAGATACGATTTCGGCCGTAAGTTTGATCCAAAACAAAAATTTGAAAAAGGTTATTAATCTGTAGGAAAGCCGCTATCGTGTTACGGAGGTTTTCTTTTCCAAATTTGAAAAAATGGTGGTGCTTTGAACCAAAAGTATTGAATTTAGCCTATTTTTTCGACAGTTTTTCGTAAAAAAAAATTATAAGATTTAAAAACAAAAAAAGCTTCCGTAACATGATAAAGAATGATGCGAATGTTCTGTCGAAATTTTAAAGGGATATCTTGAAAACTCTTTGAAACCACTTCTCGATAATATAAAAATCTGAAAAAAAATCATACATATTAAAGGCGTTGTAGAGATTAATTTTGCATAATAACGCTTCAAAAATGTCATTAACAAATTAATAAAAAATAAAATTGTTCAACAAATCTTCCAACAACCTAATTTTTTTGTTTCGATGAAAGTAATCCGTTCATTTTTCTGAATAGTTATGAATTTTTTAATTCACTTTGAATTTTGTGATTTTTTCTATGTAAAAAAAAACGAAAAATTCAAAGTGAATTAAAAAATTCGAAAAAAATCATACGTATTCAGAAAAATGAACGGATCATTTTCATCCAAACACAAAAATTAGGTTGTCGGAAGATTTGTTGAACAATTATATTTTTCATCATACTGTTAATAACATTTTGGAATTATTATTATACAAAATTAATCTTTTCAAGATCTTCAACATTCATGATTTTTTTCAGATTTTTATATTATCGAGAAGTGGTTGCAATTCCTTCCCAATTTTCGAAAACTTATGCGAACTCGACACCAGGCGCAAGGACTACCTTAACTTTCTCCAAGAAAGACTGTAACAACCGAAATAATTCGAATTTCAATTTTTAAGTTGGGGACAATGTTTATTATAACCGTATATACTATCGGAAAATGCGAACAAAAAAAAATCGATTTAAAAAAAATGTCACACTGTGATGATCCCTTAACGCAGACAATTATACTGTATTTATCCAAGGATGGTTCAATTAACGTGACATTTGCATTTCACAACATAGACATGCAATCCGCCGCACTCTACCGTAACGTCTTACTGCAGAACAATATATTCAAGTTACAAATGAGACATAAGAAAACAATGAGAAATTTCGATGAAATAGGTAGTAATAATGTGTACGGACCAAGACATAAAGACTTATCGTCGAGTGGCTCTAGAGTGGTTGTCCAGTCACGGTGAAAACCTCGTCCGCGATTCTCGATAACTGCAAAGATATCAGCAACAACAACAGAAACAGCAATAACACTAAATACGACATTTATCTCTCGAATTTACGAACGTCTCAAGCAGCCGACCATAAGATTTTGTGTCCAAAATGTATTTTCAGATGTGAATTGTTGTAACATTGGTGCAGGTAATAATCTCCCGCGAGTTAAGCAATCGCGTGCGCGATTAGCGTTGGGGTTACTTGAACCATTCCATGGCAGGAATCGACATTAACGACAACATTATTTACTATTTTCTCGGAAATTATTCTTATTCCTCCGTTATTCTTCTATTTCTTCAAATATTTTCAAATATTTTACCGATTAATATTTGAAAATACCTTTCTTTACATTTTAGCGAAAATTAATGGTTTCGTTGCATTAAGGGCATGATAAGGTTAATTCGGTAAAAAAAAAAACAAACATATTTTCAAGAATTTTTTTAAACGATACAGGTGATGCTGGTTTATTTAATTAATTTACATTTAATAATTCAACATTTAAACTACATTTTCCTTAATTTCAATTGCAAAATATTGATAAAGAAGCCGTTGGCACCAAACCTTCGCAGGCGCCTCGAAAAAAAGATGTTTTGCGGTGTACGCTTATAACGAATCTAGGAAAAAATGGCCGAGGAAAAAAAGGCCGGGGAAAAAATGGCCGGGAAAAAAAGGCCGATGGAATAAATGGCCGAGGAAAAAATGGCCGGGGAAAAATAGGCCGATGGAAAAAAAGGCCGATGGAAAAATGGGCCGATGGAAAAATAGGCCGATGGAAAAATAGGCCGATGGAAAAAAAAGGCCGATGGAAAAACGCTGATTCAAATAACGGTCATACGGTCTATTTAATAAATCGAACTCTTTTCGTCGGCGTTTTTTTAATCCTATTTTTCCATCGGCCTTTTTTCCATCGGCCTTTTTTTCCCCGGCCATTTATTCCATCGGCCTTTTTTCCCGGCCATTTTTTCCCCGGTCTTTTTTTCCTCGGCCATTTTTTCCTGATACCGCTTATAACTCGTCACTGGAGCATCCGGAACGAAAAAATCAAAATGCGTTTATTAGATAAGATGTTTCTCGAGGTAATGACGTCGAGATTTTTTTTATCAATTTTTTAATTTTTGGTGGCACTTGGAAGTCCAAAACGCGATTTTCGCTGAAAAAATCGGTAAATTTGTTATTGTAGAACAAAGAATTAAACTTTATTATTTTTTTATAATTATTAAAAAAAACTCGACATCGCTACCTCGAGAAACATCTCACCTAATAAACGCATTTTACTTTTTGTATTTCGGATGATCCAGTGACGATTTATAGCGTGCACCGCTTTTTTTCGAGGCGCCTACGGAGATTTGTTGCCAACGGTTTATTTATCAATATTTTGCGATGAAAACTTAGGAAAATATAGTTCAGATGTTGTATTGTTATATGGAAATTATTTAAATAAATCGGCATTACCTGTATCGTGTAGAATTTTTTTTGAAAATGTGCTGGTTTTTCTCACCGAATTAATCTTACCATGCCCTTAAGATAAAAGACACATTTGTTGAGAGATACCATTCGAGAAAAAAAAAACACAAATGTATATAGGCTCCCAACTGTTTTCAGCTTAAACTCCTAGCAGCACATCCTTTTTCTCGGTATTTTATCATTTTCATCTCACGATTATTTCTAACGATACTAGAATAACAAATGCCGGAGTCCAGGTCCGTGTAATTAGCTAACTCGCATTGACATTGTAATGATACAGCCTCTTTTCGGGTGCGACAGTGATAACAAAAACAAAATGCAACATAAAAATCGTTCCTCGAGAATAATATGCTTTCTCTTAAGGGGTTATGCCACTGTAGAATTTTCGAAAAAACGATTTCTTTTTGGTTTAAAAGGTCCCTTGGAACCTCAAAAATGATGTCCCAAAAAATTATGGCCGGGAAAAGTTTTTAAGTACTCGATTTTGAAATTTTAGCGCGCAGTCGCCGAGTGCGCAGCATTCTAGTTGATCAACTTTAAACCCGCTTATCTGAAAACTATTTTTTTCAAGCTGTCCAGACCGATTACTCGAACAATTATGTTCCGATTCACTTGAAATTTTGCACATATCTTTAATAATGCATTGTCTTCGACACTACATAGGATTTTTTTTCTTTTTTTCCTTAGCTCATTTGTTATTAACAATTTTGTGACGATTTTTTAGGCAAATTTTGCAATTTTCACTTTGAAAGTGCGCCATTTTGTAAAAAATCGAAATATCGAAAAAACCGTAAGTAGTGTCGAAGACAATGTATTTTCAACCCTTACATGCATACATTTTTGTATGGGTTCTATGGACTTGAAATTTGTCACTCGGGGGTTTTTGGGGTCGCTGATTACGAATCCGAGCTCAGAATTTCGAAATTCAAAATGGCGGATCCAAATTCGGTTCGCCATCTTGGATCCGCCATATTGGATGTATGAATTTTTTAATTCTGATAACAGATTCAAAATCAGCAACCCTCAAAACATATATATACCAAGTTTCACGTAAATACAATAAAAACTGTTGGAAATAATGAATTTTCAATTAAAAAAGTGACTTTTATTGTGTATTCTTTATATTCAACAAATTCACAAGAAAATTTAGATAACAAATTGTATTTTTCAATTCTCCAACATGTTATTGTAGTAAATATACAAAAAAAATCATTAAAATCGAGAAAGAAAACGTTGAAATATTTAAAAAATGATAATAATCTAGGTGGGATAGAATATATCCCGCTGTGCATGTAAGGGTTAAAGATATGTGCAAAAATTCAAGTGAATCGGAACGTAATTGTTAGAGGAATCGGTCCGGCCGTGAAGCGCGGAAAAACGGAGGCGTCATTGCAGAAACGCTGCACAATCGCCATTTCGTTACGAATCGATAAAAAAAATGATCGTATACAGTCACTGACATGTATGATAAACACCCGTTTTTGAAATCTCGATTTACACTGCAGTTTTTCTGAAAAAAATTCCCGAAAACAGCCTATTTTTTCGACGTCTACAGTGGCATAACCCCTTAATCTCAACATTTTATATCATTTGCTACGTATACCTATCGACTACACGTTATTGAGATTATCTTGGAGGAACGATCTTTTTATCCTGCGTCTCGCTCTATGTAGTTATCCTAATGGCACTATTCCCAACACTTCCGTTCGTTAGTTTCGATCTTCTTCAACGATCGTCCTTTATTTTCAACATTTACACAATAGTCGACACCACCAACTTGTAATTAAAATAAATGCTTGAAGCCGCGGATTCGTTCACTGCGAGGAAATGAGAGAATAACAATATGTGGAAATTTAATGCATTGTCCGCGGATATTTATACGCAATGCCGGCCTAATAAACTTAATATAACAGATTTTAAATAGCGTATGAAATTAAGGTAGTATGAGCACATTGACTGACGTCGCATAAATTCGACGGACTTTGAGAGAGAATTACGAACAGTTCTCGATGAAAGAAAAATCTGAAAAAATCAAGCATATGGAAGGAACTAAATAAATTACTTTGAACAATAATAATTGAAAAAATGTTATTAACGAATTACTATAATAAATAATTGTTCAAAAAAATACCCGGTAACCTAATTTTTTTCTATTATGGAAGTGATCTTTTTATTTTTCTGCATACGTATGAATATTTTTCAGAATTTTGTGTGATGTTTGAAAATCGCATTTTTTTTTGTTAAAATTACAAATCGGAGAAAGTTTTGAAAAAATTCATACGTATGCAGAAACATACAAAATCATCGTCGTAACAAAAAAATTTGGTTGCCGGGTGTTTTGTTGAACAGTGATTTATTTTAGTAATTTCTTAATGACATAATTTAAATTGTCATTTTCCAAAGTAATCTCTTTAGCACCTTCCATACGCTTGATTTTTTTCACATTTTTATCTCATCGAGAACTGTTGGTAATTCTCTCTCAAACTTCCTCGAACTTATGCGACGTCAGTCAATGTGCTAATACTACCTTAATATTAATAGATTGCATTTAATATAGACGCAAATAAAAATATCAGTATCAATTCAGAAATAGTGAATTGCAGTGATCGAGTACGGCACCGCAACAACGGTCTCTCGTCGACTGTTTATTAATCTCATGTGTCCCTCCGCGTGCATGAATGTTCGGCACAAATTTGACGAATTCTAACGGAATAGTTGGTTACCGAACGGCAACAATAATAATAATAATAATAATAACAGTGTCAGAAAAGACTAGACATTTTTATCCATAAACTCGTCAATTAAATTAAACGTATAATTGTGATAAAAAATTAAGGTATCCTTTGCAATGAAATTTGTTTATAAATTAAACAAATTTGAGTAATTTTACAGTAAAATTAAAGAAAATTATAAAAATTGCTGTACCAAAAATAAATTTGTCCTCGAACTTGTATAGTACATTTAGTATACCAGTTTATGAATAAAAACTTTCAGTACATGTACATTAAATTTAAAGTAATTTTTTTCTTAGTAAATAATAATAATAATCATGATCTGCCGTTCGTTAACCAATTATTCGAGTGACAAAGACTCGCGCACGTGTGTGTGTGCGTGCGTTGGACACATGAAAAGACATGAAATAAAAAAGGAGAAACTAATGTTGCTTGTTGGCGGAATTGAGCGGTGGTGCTAACGGGGCGGAAATTCGCAAAATTCTGGTGTACAGGAGTTGGTTTCTTGCCAGGCCCGTTTGCCTGATTACCGGCCGGGCGTGCCGGCTGCCGATCTGCTGCCCGATCCCGAGTTCTCCAAGGAGCGCGAGGAGCTAAGATGGGTCCCGGCTATGTCATTGGACGGCGATCTACTGATGTACCTGAGGGCGGCTCGTTCCATGGCCGCGTTCGCCGGTATGTGTGATGGAGGTTCGCCGGACGATGGTTGCGTCGCGGCTTCCAGAGACGACACTACCATTAACGCACTCGACATACTCCACGATTCTGGCTATGACCCAGGTAGGGCGTTGCAGGCCCTCGTCAAGTGTCCCGTGCCCAAAGGCATCGATAAGAAATGGTCCGAGGAAGAGACTGTGAGTATCCATCCGTCGACATCAATTTGCCTCCGTTTCAACGAGAAACCTGTATATTAATTTAATCTCTCTCTCTTTATTCCAAAGAAACGATTCGTCAAGGGTCTCCGTCAGTTCGGCAAAAACTTTTCCCGTATCAGGAAGGATCTGCTACCGCACAAAGATACGGTAATTATCCTCAGATTACACACTTCTAAGTCAACATTTTATCTCTGATAAATGCACTTTGAAATTATCTTTCATTATCTACAATTAATTGTTCGCTAAGAGTTTTTGAGGACATTAAACGTCGCTACTTTGAGGGGACTAGACAGCGAGATTCGGCCAAAAACGCAAAAAAATCAAATGGCATTTGTGTGGAAACGAATCGACATTAATCCATTTTTTTGCAACGATTTTATTAGAATTTTGGCTATAGAATTCAGTCTGTGGATCTAAAAATATAAATATTAAACGGAGTTATTAACGATTGAAGATGGCAATGCGTCTCACATTTTGCTCCCTTGTTGCCGCGATTCCGGGTGACTGGATTAAGCGATCGGAAATTTTCAAAGAGTATTCTCTTCAGGACATGTTACTGTACAGATTGAACGTAAATTAAAAAAAAAAAAAAAAAAAAAAAAAATCAAGAAATGGCAGTACAAAAACGAAAAACATCGAAAAATGTATGACGTCTGTTGTAAGAACAATAATAACAAATTGATTTTGGTACACAGATTTAGGTTTAATCTGTAGAAAAAGTCAATATCTATATATAAAAAAAAATCAGGGCAATATCTTCATTCGTTCTTGAGAAATCGCGGCAACGCTATTGAAAAATGCTGTTTTGAGAAAACGCGTGTAAAGGAAACGCAACCTGCACATGTTCCATGGCGCGCGTTCTGTACTACAAACTCCCCTGAGCTCAATTTTTCAAATTTTTTTAGTTTCCCTTGCACCTAAATATGCTGAAAGATTCGTTTTACAAGAATATGAAAGAAAAAAAAAAAAAAAAAAAAAAAAAAAAATCTCGCTGCCTAGTCCCCTTAATCAAAAGCAATAAATGCGTCCAAGTCGACACTTGCTTCCCGAAACATTTAAACAAAAATTCATCAGTTCAAAAAGAAAGACTAAC